>PVIA01006921.1:0-90219 GCA_004024845.1 Tonatia bakeri | reverse complement strand
CCCCAGCCTGTTGTTCTGGCTCCCATACAGGCCACTCCCCTCCTCGAACACCTCACCACCACCCCTCAGACCCCAACCTTCCCCATCCCTCAGGGTGCAGCTTTCTCGCCAATTCCAAAACAACCCCTAGTCTACCAGCCCCACCCGTCCTCCAGCCAAAATGTCTCCTGAACTTAACCCAGCCTTTGGCTCCCAGGACAGACATCATTTTGGAGTGTGTATGTGTGGATGAAAACTCAGCACTTTGTGTAAATGTCCTTGTCCCATCCTCTGGGTTTCAGTGTCATTGTCCCTGTTTGGCAGATAAGAAGAGCTGTGCCGAGAGAGGGCAAGTGTGTCCCCTGGCACACAGCTATTTGGTGATGGCTGTGAGCCCCGCAAGAGAACCCCCGCGGCTGGTGTCCACATGCGCCAGTGGCAGCATCCGAGGGAAAAGGCCACCCACTCCCCTCCCCCGCTGCCCCAGCAGTGCAGGCCCACACTCTGGGGTTTGCTGAATGAATCACCAGAGTAACAAGAAGGGACCACCCCTTGGCACGGCCGAGACTGCTCTGCGTGAGCCCCATTTTCAGGGGCCCAACTCAGCAACAGACAGGGGACTAGAACAGGTGCCTTGTCACAACAGTGGGTTAGATCCCATTCAAGAGTCACCTGAATAGGACTTCCAACCAAGATGGAGGCATAGGTAGACACACTGTGCCTCCTCGCACAACCAAGATAGAGACAACAATTAGAGAAAGAATAACAACCAGAACTGACAGAAAATTGAACTGTATGGAAGCTGGACAACCAAGGAGTTAAAATAGACACATTCATCCAGACCAGTAGGAGGGGCGGAGCTGGGCAGCCGGGTAGAGAAGGTTCGAGTAAGGCATCTGGGTCACGCAAGACCACAGCGGGCAGACCCTGGGAACGCAGGCAGTGGCTGGCAGACCCCGGCCGAGGGGTGGCAACCGGCAGACCCAGCGAGGTATCGATTGTGAAGCAAGGCACCGAGCACAACCCAGGGTCCCAGCACTGGGAAATAGAGCCTTGGGGCGCAGATTGAAAACACCTGTGGGGGTTGAGGTGAAGGGAGAGACTCCCAGCCTCACAGGAGAGGTCGTTGGAAAGAACCACGGGGTGCATAAGCCCACCTACATGGGAATCAGCACCAGAAAGGTTCGGTTTGCTTGGGGGAAGCGGTGTAAGGGACTGAAGTCCGATGGAGACCTGAGCAAGCACCATTGTTCCCTCTCAGACCCCACGCCCACATATAGTGTCACAACCCAGCAACTGGGTTGCCCCGCCCTGGTGAACACCTAAGGCTCCACCCCTCATACACAACAGGTGCAACCAGACCAAAAAAAAAAGGTGTTTCAAACAGAAGAACACATGAAAGCGCCAGAACCAATACTTTTAAGTGACCGAGAGATAGCCAACCTATCAGATGCACAGTTCAAAACACTGGTGATCAGGGTGCTCACAGAATTGGTTGATTTTGGTCACAAATTAGATGAAAAAATGAAGGCTACAATAAGTGAAATGAAGAAAAATGCACGGGGAACCAGTAGTGATGGAATGAAAGCTGGGTCTCACATCAATGGAGTGGACCAGAAGGAAGAAAAAAACATACAACCAGAAAAGAATGAAGAAATGAGAATTCAAAAAAATGAGGAGAGGCTTAGGAACCTCCAGAACATCTGTAAACGTTCCAACATCCGAATTATAGGGGCACCAGAAGGAGAAGAGGAAAAGCAACTAGTGGAAAAGTTATTTGAACAAATAATAGAGAACTTCCCCAATCTGGCAAAGAAAATAGACTTCCAGGAAGTCCAGGAAGCTCAGAGAGTCCCAAAGAAGTTGGACCCAAGGAGGAACACACCAAGGTACATCATAATTCCATTACCCAAGGTATAAATGAAGGAGAGAATTCTAGAAGCAGCAAGAGATAAGGAGACAGTTACCTACAAAGGAGTTCCCATCAGACTGTCAGCTGATTTCTCAAAAGAGGCCTTATAGGCAAGAAGGGGCTGGAAAGAACTATTCCAAGTTATGAAAGGCAAGGACCTTCACCCCAGATTGCTCTATCCAGCAAAGCTTTCATTTAAAATGGAAGGGCAAATAAAGTGCTTCTCAGATAAGGTCAAGTTAAAGGAGTTCATCATCACCAAGCCCTCATTATATGAAATGTTAAAGGGACTTACCTAAGAAAAAGAAGATAAAAAAATCACGTATAGTAAAATGACAGCAAACTCACGATTATTAACAACCACACCTAAAACAAAACCAAAAGAAACTAAGCAAACAACTAGAACAGGAACAAAACCACAGAAATGGAGATCACATGGAGGGTTAGCAACAGGGGAGTGGGAGGAGGAGAGAGGGGAAAAAAGTACAGAGAATAAGTAGCATAGACAGTAGGTAGAAAATAGACAGGGGGAGGGTAAGAATAGTATGGGAAATGTACAAGCTGAAGAACTTATGACACATGGACATGAACTAAAGGGGGGAAATGTGGGTGGGAGAGGGTGTGCAGGGTGGAGGGGAGTGAAGGGGGGTAATGGGACAACTGTAATAGCATAATCAATAAAATACATTTTTAAAAAGAGCCACCTGAATAACTTATAAACTAACCCGGAAAAGGCCCCGGGGCCCACCAGCCATTCCCGATGGCTCTGTGGGGACTGGGCTGATGCTCACAGTCAGACTTCTGTGTCTTCACAAACTGACCTGACCACACGGCAGAACAGTCTCGTGGAACAAGGTCACCCAAGACCACGAGAAGCACTGACAAGAACAGGCCCCCGAGCCATGAACACCCAAGGAAGGGCCCGCCCCCACCCACAGTGCGCTCCTGCCGGCCACCCTCCATCCCCCACCAGGGCCCAACCCCTCGGCCTCCCCCCAGCACAACAGCAGGGCTCCCTAGGGGAGTGTCCTCCCCATACTCGGTCACCTGCGGCATGTCCTGTGGTCTCCGGCTGGTGAGCATGGACTTCCCACACAGCCTGAAATTAGACATCACTGGGGCTGAGCCGCTCGGCCAACTCACCCTGGAAAGTACGTGCCAGGCACTGAAAACTGAATTTCTAGGAAGTGTTACAGCCTGGCCCACTGTTCACGGAGATGGAAAAAGATATGGCCCCTGACGACTCTGCAGCCCCGACTTGTTGGGGAAATGAGGATTGGAGAGGTGCTGAGTGACCCCTGGGAATCGTGCCGGGAAACAGGGGTCAGGCGAGCTCAGGATGTGGCTGAGACAGTAGCCAGAATGACCAGAGAAACGGGGCTCTCCCCTGAACTCATTTAGCTGGCCACAGGCATCGTGGGGTGCCGAGGCTGACCCAGCCCCACTCCCTCACACTGTCGGAGGCCAGGGTCATGGCTGTGGGCTCACTGGGGCCCCCTGAAATCTGGACTGGGAAGACAGCTGCCTCTGAGGACCCTGCCAACTAACCCAGGGCTCCCAAATGAGCCAGACAGCCTCCAGGAAGTGCAGGAGTCCTCCCGCGGTCTAGGGTGAACGCCTTGCCTGGTGGGTCTATAAAGGGTCCTTGCAGCTTCTCTGCCCGCCTGCAACAATGTGTCTCACACTACAGAGCTAAAAAATTCCTTTAATGCATTTTAGAGCGAAATTACTGAGCTGCAGGGCCACTGTGGTCCCCAGTCGTAACAGCCATGAGTTGCCCGGGCCAGGACAAGGGGTAGGGCTGGGAGACCAGGTGAAGGGTCCCAACCTGAGATCTTGGGGGCAGGGCACCCATGGGCGGGGGGCATGGGCAGCCTCCAGCCCACCCCATGGCCAGAGCAGCCTCTCTGTCATCTAGTTCACATGGTGGTGTTCCAGAGAGTCTTTGAACTCTGGAGGGCTAGCTAACGTCATGCTTTAAGAGGAAAAGAAAAAGACAGTAAACACAGAGGCTAAACACAGTCTGCTGTCTTGGTTTGGGCCCCGGGGCAGAGAAAGGACGTTCGTGGTCGGCATGGAATCCGAGGAGTCCGAGTGTCGCTAACAGTGACGGACCAGAGTCACCCCTCGGTTCCCACAAAGGCACCGAGTCTGCGGGGTGCAATGCGGGAGGGGCTGGGTGAGGGGTGGGGAGCCTGTGTCTTTGCAACTCCTCTGCAGTCTAACGTGATCCCAGAACAGAAAGGGAGAGAGAGAAAGCCCGCTCTGGAAATCAAGCCAGAGGAGGAGGAAAAGGAGCCCCCGCCAGCAGCAGAGGGCGGGCGGCGCAGGGCTGGGCATCCTCTGTCCTCCCTGGACACCTCCAGGGCCTGTCCGCCACAGGGCACAGCTCCGAACCCCTCTGTTTTCGCTCAGTACGTCCCTCCCGATTCTCAAAGTCCCCCAACCGCCCTGGAGACCAGGGGATGCTCTGGACCACTCACCAGACCTGAAGATCCCCAGAAGAGGCCCATGCCCACCGACGCCTCCGAGGGGCATGGAGGTGCCTCCCGGGCTGCCTGGTGGTGGTGGGAGCCACGGTGGCCCCATCTCACTACATTCTGCCTGCCTCCCTGCCTGGCCGGCCCCCTGGAATGCTTCTGTGCCTCTACCCAGAAGACCCTGATCTCCCCAGGCGCAGAGGCTGGGCGGGACCCTGCCACCCACTGCTGTCACCAGGCAGCAGCACCCTGGCTGCCCAGTCTCGGCTCCGCTCCTCTGCCCCCGTCTCCTCTCCAGCACCTGCCTCCAGGCCTTCAGTCCAGCAACATCTCTTTCTGCAACAGCCACACTCTCGAACCCGTAGCACCCCAGCCCAGGCCTGACGTTGTTCTCCGGGTGGCAAGTTCGGGACACGCCCCTCTTGGCCTGGCAGCATGCTGTCTCCTGAAGGGGGCCCACCTGCCCGGGCCCTCCCTCCACCTCCAGGGCTCGAAGGCCCCTCCTTTTCCAGATCACTGCTGTGCCCACCCCCCAGCCCCCGAGACCTCTGTTTCTGGGTCCCTCGTGTCCCGGTCCTGTTTCCCGGGCCACCGGCACCTGGGAGTCGGCCACACCTGGTGACCGCCGTGCCTGCCCGCCTCACCTTCTTGGTCCACTCCACAATCCTGCCCTCGGTGAAGGTCTCGAACAGCTCCTGGAAGAACACGGCCAGCTTCTGCTGAATCAGGGAGATGGTGATCTCGGAGATGGGCAGGCTGGCCACCTGGGCGATGACGTCGGCCACGCGGCCTGAGCCCTCCACCACCACACAGGGGGTGCCATGGGTGATGGCGTTGTAGATGGTCTGCAAGGCAGGGGCCGGCAAGTCAGGACCTGACCCTCACCCCCTCGAGTGCAGTTGTCCGAGATGGAGAAATCTCTGACAGCGTTTTAACATCGGGTCGAACTGGCTGTTGCGAAATTCACCAAAAACACTCATCGGGGTGATCAGGGTGGCAGCACAGGCAGGCAGAGGGGAGAGGCGGCCACTCCCGATATGCTGTGGGGTGCAACCCCGACACCCCACCTCCTCCAGGCCTATCGCTCAATAGCACTATCGAGAGGGAGCACCAGAGCTTCTCCAGAAAGAGAGGGCGTGGCCTGGCCAGAGTCACCCCCTCACTAAGGCCCAGGGAAGCCCAGGATGACAAGGGGAGACCTCAGGGACTCAGGGTGGCCCCAACTCAGGAAGGGGCCCCTGACCCCAGCCTGGGCCCCGTCCACGGGCCAATGTGAGGAGGAGTCTGAGTATGGAGCAGGTGCGGCCCAAATGCACCCCGTCTCCCCAGGAAAGCCCTGGGTTTCCTTTCTCCTCCTTGGAGCACGAAACACAAGTGACATTTTCTATGCTCCTGCCCCAAACTGACAGGCTGTAATGTCACGTGTGTTCCTACAGCAGAGATACCACAAACGAGGGGAACCCCACACCGTGGAGGGGACTCTGAACAAAGGTCCACGGGCAGCCGGTTCAAACCACTGAGGAACCTGCCTTATGTTCAGCTGCTGGTCTCACGGCCCTGGGTGTGGACATGGAGTTCCAGAAACCTCCATGGCTGCCCCAGGTCCCTGGGAGGAGGGTCCATCAGCTCCATCCCTACGCAGTCCCCTCTAGAGCCCCTCTTACTGGTCAACTGCCCAGGGCCAGTGCCCTCTTCCCACACCAGGAAGCGGCCCTGCCACACGGGGCACCACCCTTTCTCCATCGCATGGGGGACACGCTCCTTGCCTGCTCTTGCCAATGTCCCAGTGGAATGCTGGTAACGGCAGCTTGGGTCAGTGGTCCCACCCGCAGCAGGGCCTGATCCCCCGGGCGCCACCCAGCTGGCCAGTACTTACATGCAGTGTGCCGGGTCCTCCCTCCAGCACCACGCACACGATAGGGATCTTGATGGCCACGCCTAGGACGAAGCCCAGAGCCCCAGTGAGATGTGAGGCTCAGGAGCTCCACTGGAGATGTTTCCCTCCCCCCTGCGGGCTCCAGCCTCATCATGAAGAAGCGTCCACTGGGAGACACGTCACAGGGTGCTAAGCAGCTTTTAAAGGCTGACACTCTGGAGTCACACGCCATCTGCTTGTTCTATGTGAGTGAGCAAGTTCAAGACCCCGCAATGGCTCCTCTCCTCACACCTGCCACCCCTGCACCCATTCTGGGTGGGAAGAGAAGGCAAGGGCTGGACAGCAGAGCAACACCCAGGGTCCCCCAGCCGGCCTTCTCTGCCCAGCAGGCCACAACAACTCCCTGCTTTTCCTGCAACCCATCCACGGCATCCCAAGTTTGGGCACGCCACGGGGTACCCCAAGGGGGTGGGCATAACATGCCGTGTGGCCCGGGACTGCAGCGTCGGAACCATGGGGACCAGTCCTCAGCCCTCTGTCTGCACACTCGGCCCCACCGTGAGAATCTATCATCCAGCCTGCAGCCAGGGGTCTCATGAAGGCTTCAGACATATCTTTGCCTGGGCAGCAAACTTTCCCTCCAAGTGCCAGCCAGTCTCAGTGACCCTACACACTCAAATACCCTGAACAGTCCCAGCACAGGTCCCTCAGTCAAAGCAGGGAGCTCCAAGTGTGGTGCTCATCCAGCAGGTCAGGGCCACCCGGGAAACTTTGGAGTGCAAGCTCCTGCCCACCCAGACCTGCCAGACCTGAGCCAGAGACCAGGCGATGATTGACAAGCCTCCCAGGAGATTCAAGTGCAGCAAAGCTTGAAAACCTTTGCTCTTGAGGCGCCTCATGAGCTCAGGTACAGAGCTAGAACCCCGGTAGCTCAGGTCCCGCCCACACCCCTTCCCACAGCCTGTGCAAAACCCATGTGTCTGGCCCCCCACTGTCCCGGGATCCATTCCGCTCAGCCCACAATGGGGAAGGCGGCACACGTTCTTGTTTCCGACCTGAGACTGGGCGTGCGAGGGGCCGCAGGGTGGTCTCTGACCTGCTGGTGAGTGGAAAAGCCAGGGCCCACCCTGACTCTCCCTCCCTGGCCACACGGGGCACAGAAACGTGACCTCCCTGAACAGGCGTCAAGAAATCGGATGTGTTCTAATTGCACCCCAAGCTCCACCCCCCACTGCATATGGCAGGTCCTGGTCCCAGCCAGCTGTGTCCCTGTCACCTTGACCACCCTGCCCCTCCCCACCCGGGCACCCTCGGAAACGTGCTCCCTCACCTCCTCTCTCCTTTGTCTGCTCCGAAATGAACTTCTCCAGCTTGGACCTCAGGGGGATCTCAACCCCGTAGCGGCCGTGGGTCCCATCGTCCACAAGGATGAAGTGGGAGTGGTTGCTGTCCAGGCAGGTCAGGTGGCCCTGGCCCTCCTCGTCCACGATGTACTCAGCAGGGAAGCCGCCCTGGGGTGGCCAGGGGAGAGGTGGACACGTGGATGGGGGGTTCTGTGTTGTGAATGTGGAAATGGGGGCCTGACAGGCTGGTGATGACCCCCAGGGACAGCAGGTCCTACTCCCTGGGACCTGTGCATGCCACCTTATTTGGACAAAGACTTCGCAGTTGTGACTGAGTTAAGGATCTCAGTGTGGGAAGATGACCCTAGATCACCAGCAAGACTGCAGGTGGGTCCTAAATGCCGCCACCATAAGTGTACTTGTAAGAGAGAGGCGGAGGGGGATTTGACTACAGAAGGCGAACGGCCACATAACCACAGAGGTGGAGACTGCAGGGACGCGGCCCCAAGCCAAGGAGAGCAGGCAGCTGCCAGGAGCTGGAAGAGGCAGGCATGACTTCTCCCACAGCCTCTGGAGGAAGCGAGGCCCTCCCAGCATCCTGATTTCGGCCAAGTGATGCTGATCTGAGCTCTGGTCCCCAGAACTGTGGGAGAGGACATTTCTGTTGCTTTAGGCCACCAGGTCTGTAATCATTAATCACAGCGGCCCCAGAACTCGGACCCAGCAGGGGTGGTGCTGGAGCAGTGCACACACCCCTGCTGTCCACAGGAACGGCGGGTCCCGTCCGCCCAGCTGCTCCTGCCTGTGTGGTCCCGGCCTCGCCACTTCCTCCCGTGAGACCAGTTCCCGCCCAAGTGGCTGTTCCAGTGGCCAGTGGGGGCTAGTTAGGGGCTTTTATACAAACTCGCCCTATAGGATCTTAAGAGAGGAAACCAGGGTCCAGCCAAGTAAGCCACTTGTCCTGGGTCACCAGGGGGACTCGAGCCCCGGTCTCCTTTGTCCCTGTCCAGCCCGTTCCCTCTGTTGTGCATTTACGCTGGTGCCCAGGTGACAGTCTGCCCACTGCAGTGCCCGTGAGGTCCCAGCAGCACCTCCCCCAGATGCCCACCCGGGCGGGGCCTCCTGGCTCACCGTGGGGTGCACCAGGCCTTCACGGTTGTGCACGGTGCCCCACGTGGCGATCCCAATGGTGACGACCTCTCCCTCGTTGTAGCTGCTGCTCAGGCTGAAGTCACGCACGGCCTCACCCACCTGCTTCATCACGCCAGTGTGGGACCCCCCGGTGATGATCCAGGCTCCTGGGGTAGGAGCAGAGGGCGGGCAGGCCGTGGGTCCTGGCATGCACCCTGCTACCCACACACCTGACACCCAGAGCCCTGAATGCTTCTGGCCCTCAGCCCCCGCACCTGCAGGGCTGTCAAACCCACCTTCAGGCGCAGGTCTGAAAGGACTAGTTAACAGAGAAACCCTGACCTACACGGCCCCCTCCGGCCTCCTCTCCCCACCGGCAGTGGTGGCTCCAGGCTCCCAGGCCTCCTGCTCACACCCAGCAGGGCCTCACCGTTGGGGAGCTAAGTGGAGCCACATCTGCCCCACCGACCAAGCCCAGGGGCAGCAGCAGCTGAGGACAGGGCTGCCGGCAGACAAGGCTGGGTGTGTCTGACCAGGCACTTCTCCACCCTGTCAGGTGTGGCCTTGGTGACCCCTGAGGGCCCACCAGGCCCAAAGCCCCGACTCTGCCTCGCAGGGACCTGCTCACCTGGTGCTGTCTCCTCAGCCTGTCCATTGTCCCGGGGCCTACCTGTGGTCTGGGCCTAGTGTCCTGGGCCTACCTGTGGTCTGGGCCACTTTGACCAGGCCTCTGCGGAAGACGCTCTTCAGCCGGGGCTTCATGTTGAAGTCCTTGGCTCCACCCGTGACTGAGATGAGGAGGTTGGGGACGTCCAGGCCCCAGTGCTGGGTCATGAGTTGGTAGGTCACGCTGGAGGGAGTGTCTTGGGAGAGGCGGACGTACTGCAGGGAAGTCAGGGGACAGCGGAGGAGGCCCCAGGTCAGTGGGCACCCACCCGAGCACTAAGGATCCCCACATCCAGCCATGGCTGGGGGGGGACACCTGACACCCTGGGCCTAGGTCCAGCGAGTACAAGCGGCCTTGCCCAGGCAGGGCTCGCAAAGAGAGACAAGGGGAGGTGAAGGCAGGAAGAGAGGGCGGTGGGAATGATGGGCATCGTGGAGTCAGCCCACCATCCTCACACCCCCTCGGACGGCTCGGAGCCGCAGCGGCCTCCCCACTCCTCCTCTCCATCTGGGCAGCTCCTCAGCCTGCGGCCTCTCATCCCAATTCCAACTTCACCGCAAAAGCCATGCCTGCCACCAACTCCCCTGGTGTGGCACTGGAGTGCCTTTCCTTCTCCTCGCCCAGTGCCACCTCCCACACGGCCAGCACCCCTGTCCCGGGCCCCATGCTCTGGCTGTCATATGAAGTCAGCTGTCCTCAGACACTCCCCTCGGGGTCTGCTCTCACTCTGAGCCCCCGTGTTGCAGAAGACCCCCCATCCCTATCTTCCTGGGAAGCTCCTCCTGTTGAGTGAGAGCCCAGCCAGCCTGGAGAGCGGCTCAGAGGGACACGGGCTTGGAAAGCACCCAAAATATGATGGTGCCGATGCAGGGTGGCTCTGGGGCTGGTGACCCCAGGATCTTCCTCGTTCCACCTCCACGGCCACGAGGGCAGAATCTCAGCAACTCAGAAAAGTTGAGGGCAAAAGCCTCACCCAGCTGGTACAAGGTTCGGGAGTTCCAGAAACCCATCAAAGGACTAAGTGGTTCCACCAGACCCCACAGGACAGTGGTGTCCAGGAGCTGTGACACTGGAAGGCTAGTTAAAATGCAGGTGAGTGGGCCCCTGATTCCGCAGATCGGGTGGGCCTGAGAACTTGCTTATTGATGCTGCTGAACCAGGGACCAGCCTGAGTCCCGAGGCTCTGCTGGGATCCTGTCCACCCTGATCGGCCGCCTTCTACCTCTGCACCAGCCTCCCGGCCGCCCTGGAGCTGCTCCCCACCTTGTCATAGCCAGTCCTCCTGACCTGTGCCCGGGGCCCATGGACTCCCCTGTGCCCTCCAAGGCCTGACAGAATGCCCAGGGCCTCCAGGGCAGAATTGACTCCCACCACTGCCTGGCTGCAGCCCTGATCTGCTCTGCGGGAGCCATGGATGCTGAGAGCACCTTGTGTCTCCTGGCAGCTAGGCAGAGCCCCACCCACCCCATCCCTTACATTGGGAGAGTTCTGTGCCCCCGGGCTTTCAGCCAGCCCCCACCCCCACCCCAGAAGTCTAGCCACTGGGGGTCCCCACTGGTGGGCTCTGGTCTACAGTCAGAGCAACGGGGTGATGGAAACCAACCTTTCCCACCTTCTGGCTCAGACCTGTGAAGACAATGTCACCAAAGGCGTCTGTCGGCATCTCCTGGACGTGCTTTTTCGGGTCCCACTCATTGCTCTGGAAGGCGTGGGGCCTGATGGCCTCCTCCAAGTGCTGCTCGCGCGTGTAGCCGCACTCACACACCACCTTCCTGCAAAGGCCGTGAGGTCACCACGGGTACTGAGGTGCCCCCACCTCCTGCCCCCCACTCCCCACTGAGGGTGTGGGAGGAGGCCCAGTGGAGAGTTGGGACTACCACCCTCACCCAGCAGTAAGGAGGCACCAGCCACAGCTGCAGTGTCTGTGATGGTCACATGGGGGCAGTAAGGAGGCACCCCCGCCTCACGCAGCCAATCACACCTTGTTTAACTAAAAATCTACACGTTTTAGATTCCTACCTTCTGATAGTTAAGAAATGACCTAAAAGTCTAGATACAGATGAGACAAAAAACAACAAAAAGAAAGTCTAAAGCCTCAACCAGATGCTACAGGGGAGAGAATACTAGACTAACCAGGAGAAAGAAAACAGGTTTCTTGCCACTTGCTAAGTGTGTGATCTCAGGTGCTTTGAATTCCAGTTTCTCAATCATTACATGGGAAAAAGAACACATCCCCTGACCCCAACCCTGCAGAAATGAGTACGTCAATGGGTAGTAATTGATAAAGGTATTTTATTGATGCGAATTACTAACCATGCAGAGGACCAAGGATAAGGGGCCCACCCCATGCCCTGAGCCCAAGTGCTCCTGGTCCCCTCAGACTGTCCCTTCCCTGCTCATGAAGCAGGTCCCTGGCCACCCGTGTTGCTGACCCTCCTCTGTGACCCCTCCAGAAGATGCAGGGCACCTCAGGGAATGGCCCACATGGCCCCGCTTTATGGCCCAAGGCAGGGAAAAGCTGCAGGGTGAGGCCCCGAGCTCTCCCATTCTGGCCCACGGCTGCCCCAGATTCTCTTAGGTTTCTAACAGTCAGCCTGCGACAAACCACCTCCTTTCCTTCCTCTAAACTGTCACCTTCTGATGCGATTAGAACTTAAATACGCAGTGACTCCAAACCTGCCTGACCCAGTGCAGGAAACCGCACTGAAACCGCCGACCCAGAAACTGGCTGGGAATCGCTCCCAGCACTTGGCTTAGATGGGCATCAATGGGGACGGCTCCCCTAGCACCCTGCGGGGCGCGGCACCTTCTCCCCCATCGGGGTTCCTCCCTGCAGTTGGACGGAGCTGCTGCCCACAGTCTCCCACCTGCACACGCTCACACACTCACACGCTCTCAAGTGACACCTGAGCAAGCGGGACATCCCACCTGCCCGCTCTCTGTAGCAACTCCTTGCATTAAACCCCATGCTAATAAAGGTGCTTCTGGAAGTTTTCAGAGCCAAACGCAGACTGAGCACCATTTCTTCAAGGCAGACAGAAGCACTAAAGGAGGAGAGAGCCCCATTTCTGCCTCAAATCCAAGCTGTCTCCCCTCCCCTTGCCCCAGCCCTCACTGGCCACTGTCAACGTTTCTGCACTGATTCTGAGTTCAGAACAAAGAAAGGCCTGGGGTTCAGTAAATGGCACCCCTGAACCCTACGAACTAGAAACCAGATTACAGTCTTCAAATTGTCTTGAAATTAGTGATTCCTCTATGGGAAGCTTGTGAATCACAAGTTCCCTCCGCGGCTATTTTTATAAACCTATTTTAAAATAACTAAGACCGGTGAGCTCAACGTACAACACTCAGGACACTGTCAGAATGCACACCATAAACCTGAAAATCTGACCACGCACCGAGTACATTCCAGGTCACCCGCTGCAGAGCTGTCAGCTGGAGCATGGGGCAAGTTTCTCTAACTTTCGGTCTTCCCTAGGACCACCATGAGAAACGAGGGCTCTTATCTGAAAAGGAGCTAAGACAGGTGTCACTCACCCCCCAACACCCACAGGGCACTTTCCATGACAACACCCTGGGCATATCACAGCATCCCAGAAACGGCAGTGATCATTCACATCTGATCCCGTGTCACAATTGTCATCCATCGTCTCCACACAGGACGCCCCTCCTCCTGTATTATCCAGCAAACGTGAGCTGGCTGCTGGCTATTCGTCCAGCATGGGAAGTGAAAAGTGACTCTGCCTCAGTCAGAGGTCAGAACTCAGAAAAGAGAACTAACTATACAGAGGGTGTCAGGAGGAACAGGTTACTCCCTGGGGAGTGGTCAAGGAGGGCTCCACAGAGAAGGTGGCATCTGCATCAGGCCTTGAAGGATACGTAGGAGCTCTCCAGGTGACAGGAAGTAGGAAAGAGTGTGGCCCGTTTGTGGCACGGCACAGACTACGGTGTGGCTGGAAGGGAAACACAGCCTAGAATCCACGCTCTGTTCGTCCCCAAGGATCCCAGCAGGGAGGGGTTTCTGGGTCTCGCAGCAGCTCCCGTCTCCAGTTTCGGAGGAACCCCCGCGCTGTTTCCCACAGCGGCTGCACTGTTTCACGTTCCCACCAGCAATGTACGAGGGCTTCGTTTTCTCCACGTTCTCGCCGACACTCATTTCTTGTCTTAGTGACAATAGCCTAACAGGTGCGAGTTTTGATTTGTGCTTCCCTGATGACTAGTGATGTTCAGCCTCTTTTCATACGACTATTGGACACAAATATGTCTTCTTTGGGAAAGTGTCTGTTCGGATCCTCTGCCCATCTCTAAAGAGGATTGTTTGTTGTATGAATTCTTTATATATTTTGAATATTAGCCCCTTATCAGAGGTATTGTTTGCAAACACCTCCTCCCATTCGGTTTGTTACTTTTTTGTTTGCTGATGGTTTCTTTTGCTGTGCAGAAGCTTTTAGTTTCATGTAGTCTGTTCATTTATTTTTTTTTTTTACTTCCCTCGCCTTTGGGGTCAAATTTACCATAACCCCTGTGGTACCAAGATCCATAAGCCTATGGTTCATATACACTGTGGAATATTACACAACCATAAAAAAGATAAAATAGTGCCATTTTCAGAGACATCGATGGATCTTGGGAGCATTGTGCTAAGTGAAATAAGTCAGGTGGAAAAGGACAAGAACTGTATGATTTCTCTCACATGTGACATATAAAACAGAAAGCAACAAATGAACAAAATAAGCAACCCCCGCAGACTCAGACGACAGTGTGGTGGTTGCCAGGGGGCGGGAAGTGGGGAAGGCTGAAAGGGTAAAGGGGGTCAAACTTATGGTGACAGGAGATTAGATTTCAGGTGGCGAACACACAGTGGCATGCACAGCTGCCCAAGTGTAAAGTTAGGCACCTGAAATTCATGCAATGTTATTGACCCGGGTTACTCTGGTGGATTTAATAAAATGAGGGAACCGCCACCCCAGGAACAGGAAGGTGTGGTGTCCCTCCACAGGTGCCCTCAGGTTTACCCAAGTCAGAGGTGCCCCACCGGGGAGTCCACAGTCCAGGAGGGCAAGGTCGGTGGCCTGGAGGCAAAGTGGTCCCTGCTGCCCATGGGGGCGAACTCGGTGGCCCCGCCTGGTCCAGCCTCGAGGCAGGTGGGCCTGTCTGGACTCAGTGCCCTCCTCAGTGAGGGGTCTGAGCTGTGGGCGGTCCCTGAGGCCCCTTCCAGTCCCTGAGCCCCACATGCTGTTCCAGAGGCACATGAGCTGCCCTCGAGGTGGGCAACACGGAGCCTGAACCACTGAGCAGGGCTGAGCCTCGATGCAGAGCGGCCACGTTGTAACCTGAGCCAGTCGCCCAAAGTCTCTGCACCTCAACTGTGAAGCAGGGTGGGTGGGACTCCTTCCCCATGGCCAGCTCAGGGGTGAGTGGAAGGCCCCGCTGACCCCAGGCCGGTGCACTCAGGACCGGCCCCGGCCCAGGCCTGCTCGGTCTTGCTCCCACCAGCCTCTCCACGTGGGAACAGAAAGGGCCCTTACCCAGCATCAGACAGTTTGGAGCTCTCCACGAAGTAGATGCATTCTTTCTTCTTGATATTTTCAGGAATCCACGAGCTGAGATTTTCCTGCGGGGGGTAAAAGTGGCACTCTGAGATCCTCGGGCGTGAAATCAGCAGTATTCACACCTGCACGCTCTATGCCTCCCTCCGACCCCCTGTTCTCCCAACGAGCTTCAAGGGGCTTTTGTTGGAAGAGGGGGGCCGAGCCCTCCCACACCCAGGGTTGGACCACCCTTGACGAAAGCACTCAGGTGTTGGCTGAGGATGGAGGTGGGAACCCACAGAGGCACTTCTCGGGCCCAGTTGGAATGTGTGCAGCCCTTTACAGTCTGCACAGCAGTAGTGCACTGCCTTCCTGGCACGCCTGGTGTGGCGGGAGGGGGCGATGAGGGTCTGGACGCCCCCCTGAGGGTCCTGGCGGGAGGGCAGGCTGAGACGCCCTCATTCCGCCCTCCCAGGGACATGCTCGTCCCCAAGGTCTCGTCCCCAAGGTCTTGTCCCCAAGGTCTCGCCCAGGCCCTTCCGCGAGGCTAGCCCCGAACTTGGGTGGTGCTCGGAGCTCCCCAGCCGGATGGACGACAGGAAGTTGCTAAGCAAAGAGGTCAGGGGTGACAGCTTTCCGTGAGCCTCGCCCAGGACAGTGTTTACCCAGGGCTCGCACCTGGGGAGCGGGATGGGGGACAGACATGGCATCCCCCGCACCCCGTTCTCTCCAGTCCTCTTTCCTCCAGGTCTTTCTGGGCTGCAGCGCCCAGAGCAGGGGTCTCTGCCCCGTAGGACGTCTCCCTCCCACGGTCACTGGGCCCCGGGAAGCCTACCTTCTCACAGCTGTTGAACAGGTACTGCGACCTCCTGCTCCTGCAGAGGCTGCTGTTGCTTCGCCGCAGGTTGGGGACCAGGCCCAGGTCCGCCACCCTTCTGGACTGCACCCCGAAGCCCTCCTCCTGCTTGGAGCCAGCTTTCGTCAGGGCCGAGGGCTCCATTCTGACACCTGCGCTCCAGCCTCCACGGGCCCCCACCTCCCTGAGGACAGGCTTTGCTCGGACTGGCTAGGCTGAGGGTTCCAGAAACACGTTGGGGAGGTGGGTGGCTGAAATAGATTGGAGGGGAAAAGAGGCAGCTGTCTTGAGATGGCCCATCAGGCTCCTGGTGTGGAGCCTGGCTCGGCCGTTTGTCCATCTGCCCCAACTCTGTCCCTCAGCTGGGGTCCCTGGGCCATTTAGAAGTGCAGGGACACCCCCAGGCCCCAGGCACCCATTCATAAGGGTGACAACCTCAGCTCCCTGTGCAGGACCAGAGAGAGCGTTCCACCCCCACCCAGCCACTCAGCACGCATGCGTCCAGCAGCAACCAGGAGCCAGGGCCAGAAGCCGGGGGAGCTCGCCAGCCACATGCGGTGCACACACCACACCCTGTCTCCGTGCATCCCAACATCTGCTCACCACTTCCTTTTTCCAAAAAGAAAAAAGACCCTACTAAGCACAAAGTAGTTTCAGGTTGTAGCACAGCTCTCTGCCCACAAAACAAGTCTCTGAAAAGACACTTCTCCTTTCCTCAAATCCTTTGCTCTCAGCGCTGAGGCCGCTGACTCCACCCCTCAGGCCCACTGAACACACGATTCCCTGAAGCCATGATGCCCGAGGCCACCTCCCACTATGTCACTCCACCAAGTCACCCCACAACATCATCCACATGCCGCCCCACCGTGTCACCCCATGAGGTCGTCCATGGAGCCACACTCCTCCACCGGTGTCTCTACAGGTGTGAAGAAGGGCCTCTCGGGGCAAGAGAGTCACAAGGTCTCACCTTGCTCTCCCACCTGGAAGCCCTTTCTGCCACACCGCCTTCCACCACACATGACAGTCCCTCATTGACAGGCCTTCCCCTGCCTACTCATCTGGCTGCCACATGCGGTCATCTGCTCTGGGTAGGTGCAAGGGAACTTCTGGGGAGTGAGGCAACCACCCAGCCCTTTCCCGGCTCGGTTCAGCACAGGGCACTTGCGATTCAGCCACCTGGCGGCTGACCTCAGGCAAATGTTCTCAGTCCATCCAGGGCTCAGGCCAGCCCTCGCCTCTGCATCCTCACTCCCTCCCGCTGCGCTGCCCCTTGGCCAGGCCCCCTCCCAGATCCCAGGCCTGCCCCAAGGAGGCTCACCTCCCCCCCACGGCCTCACCGCGATAATACTGTGCTGCTGTGGCTGACTGTGCACACGTGGACATGGCCTTGGAACTGAATGATCAGCAAGGCTGGGAGAGTTTGGAGGTGGCGCCTGAAAGAGCCTGCATCGCTGTGCAAGGTGTGCACGAGTCTGGGGGTGGGGCACAGATCCTCTAACCAGGTTTCCAAGGATGGGGGCACCCAGAGCTGCAGGAACATGGCCCTCTGCCTGGGTCACGCAAGGCCACTGCAAGGCCCAGCAGAGCCACCGGGGCAGGAGACTCAGATCCGCAGAGCCCCCGACGTAGGGTTCCAGCCCAGGCAGGACCCTGCCCCAGTGTCTGGGGTCCCTCCTATGCCTGTCCCACCACCACATTTTGGAAGCACGTGACTCATGTGGTTTCACAGGTTCACAGCAACCTGCCTCATGACGAACCTGCCCCGAGTCTCCCCCTCATCCGACTCAAACGAGGTTTAGACGGGGATCCGCACTTGAGAGTTGACGCTGTGATGTGTTAAGACTCCGGGGACTGCTGGGGTGGAGCGAGTGCATTCTGCATGGGAGGAGGACGTGGATTTGGGGGGAACAGTAGTGGAATGCTATGTCTGAACGTGACCACTCACGTGCCGAAGCCCTAACCCCGCGGTGGTGGCCTTTGCAGGTGGGGCCTTTGGGGGGCGAGTGGATCATGAGGATGGAGCCCTCGTGAAGGGGTTAGTGCCCTTATAAAGGAGACCCCAGAGAGCTCCCTGCCACCTTCTGCCATGTGAGCTCACAAGGAGACATGTGCACCCCAGGAGGGAGCCCCCACCCACCCTGCCCACCTCCGGAACTGTGAGAAATAAACTTCTGTCCTTTATGAGCCACCCGGGCTGTGGTGTTCTGCGACAGCAGCCCAAACAGACAGAGTGACAGGAACCAGTGCTGGCTCAGCGGTCCCTCCGGGGTCCCGGCCCAGCACGCATGTGCAGGTGACACCTCACCCCTGGGCAGCCCTTGCAGGGCCACCTGCTGTCATAGGCAGTGGCTCACCTGGCCACACAGCCCACTTCCGAGGGACGCAAATGAGCTAGAAAGGTTCCCAGTTGACAGAGAGGAAAACGAGGCCCTGGACATCTCACGGGCAGACAGCTACTCTGTCGGGGGGCTGCACAGGACAAGGACGACAGGACAGTAGGAATGAGACGGGCGGAGCAGCAGACAGACGTATGTGCCACGAAGGACCTTGTCTTAGAAACTCAGAAGCACTCTTGTTCACGTTCACATTTCTCAGACAGCTGCCCGCCTCAGCCCAGTGCTGAGAGCCCAGGGAGAGTGCGTGACTTCCGAGAGGATGGATGGATGGATAGATAGATAGATAGATAGATGATTGATAGATAGATAGATAGATAGAAAGAATATTGATAGATAGATAGATAGATAGATAGATAGATAGAAAGAATATTGATTGATAGGTAGATAGATAGATGATAGAGGGACAGGCACGCAGGAAGAATCTGTAATACAAAACACACACCCACAAGCGTCACCTGGCGCAGGACACCTGATGAGAAGGCAGAACTGTTTTCACAGAGCGAGCAGCCTGCACAGGGCCATGACCCACGTGCAGGGTGCGTCTGCTCCTGAGCTCTGCCCTGCACGATCCCCCGGGGGACAGAGCTGCTGGGGAAACCACAGGCAGAGCTCAGGTGCCGGAGGGAGAAGCAGTCCATGCCGTCTGTTCAGCTCTGAGCCCACCCGTGGTGGAACACACCCCCGCCCTCAGGAACAGACACCAAGGCCAAAAGAATGAAATTCCTGGGTATAGTTTTCACAGCTGCCACGTGGACCCAAGACCATGGGAACTCACAGAGACGGGGGCTCCTTGTGTCCCACCCACCTCAGCCCCAAAGACGCACCAGGAAACAGAGCAATGGACTTGCTGTGTGTGACTGGCCCTGGGCACACTGGCCAGCGGCTGGCGGTGCACCCACTTCCACTTTCCTCTCTAAACCGTGTGGCTGCTCCCTGCCACTCCTCCCCCAGCGTCTTCTGAACGCCTGGCTATGAAGGTATTTGGAGATTACAAATAGCTACACATCTCGGGCAGAGGAAGTAGGTTTTGCGGTCTTGTCCCGCAGCCCAGAGCAAGGGCTCAAGATCGGCTACGTTATCACCCAGGTTCAGGCATGCCCCAAGCCCTGTCACGGGGCCTGTGACCGGGAGCCCTCCAGGCCAGGGCAAGGCAACTCAGCAGATGCCTGAGCCCCAGCCCCTCCCCGCGCCCTGACCCCAACACCCGACCCGTGAGCCTGCACTCTTCCCTGTGTCCCAGCCATGCCCCAGCTCGCGCCCTTGCTGGCCAGAGCCAAGGTCTCCGCACCCCGTGGTGCGCGCACCTTAGCCCGCCTCCCCCGACCGCGGCACATTCTTCCCCGGCCCGAGCCTCCACCCAGCGCCTCCACCCAGCGCCTCCACCCAGCGCCAGTCCAGTTACCTCGCCACTGCACCCCGCTTCACCGCGGCCAGAGCGTGAACCTACTGGGAGCGCCCCGTGCCCGCCTTACTCGCGCCGCTGCTCAGGACTGCCGCCCTGGCCCCGCAGGACAGCCTGCAGCCCGAGCGGAGGTTGAGCCCCGCGCCCGCTGTCCTCCGCACCTTCCGCGTGGTCCGCAGCGCGCTCTGCGTCACTCAGCTGGAGAGCGCAGCCTGCGGCGTCCCGCGCAGCAGAGAGAGCCAAGGACTAGGCAGCCTATCCCAAACTGCTGACCTGCGGAGTCTGGCCTCCCCAGAGACCCCTGGACGGGCACTCTTGTGGGGGTTTGCCTCCTGAGGGGCTAGTGGCAAGTTTCTCAGTTCAATGGTGATTCTCCGCAAGCCCTAAACCCACAAATGGGGGTGGGGCAGGGAAGGGATGAGGGTGCCAGCAGGAGGGGCGTGAGACTAGGTGGGTCTAGGGTCGGGTAAGCCACCCTCAGAGGGCCCCCTTGGACTCTGCAGCTGTCCCCACCCCACTATGGCAGGTGCTGGCCCTTCTCAGGACTGGCAGAGACTGAGTTCTGACTCCTGAAAAGACCCAGCTTTCCCTGAAGGTCCAAACCACAATTCTCTCACCCACAGAGGCCCTCTGCCCTCTCCTTCAGGCTGCCAGCTCAAAATGCCCCACGGCCACCCGTGAGCCCCTGCTGGGAGTCCCAGGAAGTGAGGACTGTCCTGTGGCTTCTCCAGCTAGAGCCTGAGGGTTGCCAGCTGACTCCTGCCTGACCAGCTACCCCCTCACTTCCTCCACTGTGTTCACTGACCTAGTGTCCCCACGCTTGCCTAGAGCGCCCTCCTCTGAAAAGCCCCTACCCTCTCCACCTGCCCCTGCCTCCCCACAAAGGAAACAGCTGGCAGTACTGTGGGTCCATGAGCTGGCAGATGTCCCCCGTCTTACTATCCCGCCATCCAGAGCTCTCCAGCAGCCGTGGGGAAGGGGCCAGAACCCACCAGAGCCCCTTGTGCAGGGCCGCACTTGATGTTTTGTTCAGACACTTTGAGAGGCGTGAAGGCGGCCGGAGCCTCTCCTGGAAAGCAGTTAGCAGCACGGAATAGAAGAGCGGTCAACAGGGGGTGTCACTCTGGACCCTGTGGCTCTCCCCCGCTGGACCACACCCCACAGGTGCATGACCCTCCACCCATCACTGCTGCGTCCGTCCTCGGAGCCCTGCAGTTCATCAGCACCAGGAGGCTGCCGGCTGCAGGACAAAGCTTGCCGCCACTGCTGCAGCCTGGGAAGGCGCCTGAGACCTGCCCTCATCCCCGGCTGGACGTTAGCGGCTGTGTCCAGAGCCCCATGCAATTCACCGTCCCAGGGGGGCCATCCCACTGACAGAAAGCATGCTGGGGGCTGTTAATAGTTCATGAGGCAGGGATGATGGCGGAGCTGCATGATGGACAGGCGCTCGGCTGGCTTCTGCTTCCAACCACCGCAGGCCCCCATGAGAGCCTCGTTTGAGGTAAAGTACTTCAGGAAACAGGCTTTTGACAAAACATCTGTGCCTCTGTTGTCCCCAAGTGGCCCCTTCCTTTCTAGAAAACCACACTTTGCACAAGAAGGCCCTGTTCTGTCTGCCAGGACGCCACGGCAAGGGCAATTATGAAACGTACTTCCCATCGAAGTAAGAAGGCACTCGCCTGCAAGGCAGGAACACAGCACATACTGGTCCTGCCAAGGGTTCCTTCAAGCTCTGATAAAGACAGTGCAGAGCAGGGGCTTTTTCGTGGCAGGGACATCTTGCCCAAGATAAAAAAGCCCCTTGCTCTGGCAGCCAGAAGAAAACCGCAATCACAGAGTAAGACAGCAGTCTGACCCTGTGACACCAACGTGCTCTGGCCGAGAACAGTGCACGGGAGTGCAGCGGAAGGTGGGTGGGGGCTGCAGACTTTCCTGCGTGAGGCTGGATGGTGAATATTTCAGGCTTTGCAGGCCCACAGTCTCTGTCGCAACTGCTCAGCTCCGCCGCTGCGGCCAGGAGGCAGCCATTAGCGAAACATGGGTGGGCGCGGCCGGGTGCCAGCACTGCGCTTACAGGCACAGGCAAGGGCTGGGGCTGGCCGGGGGGCTGGTTCGCCGTCTCCTGGTCTAGAGAGAGCATGAGGGACGTGGGCTTCGTGCCAGGGGACACCGTCGTTTCTCTCAGTGTTGGGTCAACAGGTCACTGGCACTCCAGAACCATCCTATTACAAAAGACTTCCCGTGAAATGTAAAAGTGAATGAGGCTGAAGGGGCTGCGCCGGAGTGCAGAGAACACAGCCAGTGGGGCAGCTGCTGTGGGTGCCGTCATGGCTGCGTGCCTGCCCAGGACACGCTAACGGGGCGTTCCCACAGCCGTGCTGACAAGCGTGGGGCTGGAAATGACCCCTTGCCTGCATAATCTCTCAGGACACTGAGTAAAATCAGTAAATGCAGGTCACCCCTCTTCTCTTCTACGTGGATGTTGCAGGTCCGAATGCAGGTCTGAAGCACGTCTGCAGTCCCTCCTTCCTGGCCTCACAGCCCCAGCCCCAAGGCCCTTGGAGGAGGTCACCATGCACACCCACCTTGCTGGGCGCCATGCTGACCTCCCCGTGTCTGCAGTCGAGACCCGATGTGGCAGGAAACCTCATCCTCTGTTCGTTGTGACAGAGCTGTGGTCAGGGGACCTAAGGAACTTGCCCAAGGACCCCCAAAGGCACCCACCCTCTCCCTGGCCCTCCCCCTCCCCCCATCACTCACTCTGGCAGGCCCTGTGGTGAGAGGAAAACCTCCTGATCACACCTGAATGGGCTTGGAAGACCACATCCAGGTCACCAGAGACGGCAGCCCGGCCCACAACTTGACTTCATGGGAGGCCCCTAGCCAGGCACTCCCAGACTCCCGACCCTCAGGAACTGAGATGATAAATGTCCATTGTCCTGAGATGCTAGGTCTGGGGCAGTTTGTGATACAGCCACCGACAGCCCTCCCCCACAGTTGGAAAGATGACAGGCTGTGGCCTTGGTGAGGGACCGGGATGGATAGAGCAAAGGGAAGGCCCAGGGCGCTGTGTGGTCAGAACACCTTTGCCAGCCTGGCCCGAGTGGAGTCCCTCTCCCGGCACCAGCACCGCCAGCGGTGACTGCTAGAAACCCCCTTCCCACCTTTTAAGGCCCGGGAGTGTTGGACCCACCCAACTGCAGAAGGCAGAGTTCTGCTCACTTAAGACCAGCAGCTCCAGGCCATGTCCCTGCCAAGCAGGTGCTCTCTGAGGCCAGGTGGCCCATGGAGCTGTGCCTCTTGAGCCTCAGGGGCCTGCTTTTGTGCCCCTACCACCAGCGAGTGGCAGAGGCGCATGCTCGTGGGCAGCCGGGAGGGAGCAGACCCCTTCCCTGGGTCCATGTCATCTCCGCCCGAGTAGTGCCAGCACCAAAACCTCACGGGGTCCCTGCAGGCCATCTGGCAACAAGAAGTGCCTCCCATCTCCCTGTGGCCCCAAGGGCTGCCCAGAGCCAGGAAGCAGGAGTCCCTGTATGTGCACAGGAGATGCTGCTTGGGAGGTCTGGGGAGCTACCCAGGTTTGGGCGCCAACAGTGGCAGAAATGAAGCTCGTGACTCCGCCAGCTGGGTTAGAACTGGATTCAGACAGCTAGGTCTTTACAGATGCTAATTACTTTTTCTTTAATCCTCACCTGAGGATATGTTTATTGATTTGAGAGACAGAGGGAGAGGCATTTATGTGAAAGATATCAACT
The DNA here is from genome assembly GCA_004024845.1 of Tonatia bakeri. NCBI lineage: Eukaryota > Metazoa > Chordata > Mammalia > Chiroptera > Phyllostomidae > Tonatia > Tonatia bakeri. Next base: position 66,891 of record PVIA01006921.1, on the reverse strand, counting down.
GGTTGCTTCCCACAGGCACCCCAACCGGGGATTGAACCCACAATCTAGGTATGTGCCCTGACCAGGAATCAAACCCGCAACCTTTTGGTACATAGGAGGATGCCCCAACCAACTGAGACACCCAGCCAGGGATAAATTACTTCTTTTTTTTTTAAGATAGCAGAGACTACCAGGGCCACAGGGACAACCCCAAGGCACTGTCCACGTGGGAACACTGTGAACGAAGCTCCAGAGCAAATGCCCGGAGAGGGGAGTCTCCACTAGAATAACGCAGTCTGAGCAGAGAACACAAGGACAGGGTGTGGTGGCCACCTTTCCCACGGCCACTAAAGCCCACAGGCAGCCGTGATGTCCCTTCTTCTCCGATGTTCCTCTGGGTCTCCTCCACTCAGGCCAGCAGTCAGGCACTACACAGCCAGCCGCAGCCACAGACAGGTTCTAGGTGGCACAGGACCCATGCCGGGCCAAACTCCAATCTTGCACCTAACCCACTGGGAGAAAGCATTCTTCCCACTGGACTTGACACTGTGAGGATGTGGCCTGGAGTGGAGGGTGTGGAGCACCTGGATTCGGCAATTGGAGGGGTCGGGATGGGTAGAGGCCTGGATGGATAACTCAGACAGACCCTGGATCAAGCCATGCTTGAAGCCGTACCCTTGTCTTCTCCATTATGTGAGCTGATGTTTCTCTTTTGGTTTGAGCAAATTTGGTTGCACTTCTGTCAGCGTTCATTAAAGGAAGTAAAACCCCTATGAGAATTATGAAACACAAAATATATTATAGTAATTTCACTTTACACAACTCTGGGAGGAGCTAGGGGCTTAGACATCCAAAAAGAGAAGTTGGAGAAGGGGGGTCACCGTGCAGCACCCTCACCCCAGGCAGGGCCACTGTTGGAAAGAAGAGCATAGGCCACAGGGAAGACCCCACCACCCATCCCGTTCGTCTCCCCCCTTTGGCCACCTTCAGGGAGTGACGGCCACTGTTCCTCTTCCACCTTCCAAAGCGCAGGCCAGTTTCTCTTTGGGGCAAGTCCCCCTGGAGCCACACAGGGAGGGAGTTCTGGGGAAGGCACAGTGACACAGCTCAAACCACCACACTTGTACTTACTGTGCAGAGTCCTCACTTCACAAATGTCACTTGACTCACAAGGACCTTCAACTAAATCACACCCAAGCACCCTCTTGGTCAGCCACCTAGAAGTGGCAAGAGCGGCAGGAGCACCCAAGTGAGCACGTCTGTGTCCTCCTGTTCCCCGCTCTGAGGAGGCCTGACTGGAGCCTGGCCCCGGCTTCAGCGGAGAAGAGAAGCAGCTGTTTCTTGTCAGATGCCTGAGCCATCTGGACTCAGGGGGTGTGGCCCCTGCCCTCTAGTGACTCCTCTGTGCTGGGAAATCACACGTCCTGAATTCCAATCCTTGACCCACTCTGGGCAGACCCACGGGGTCTTCACACCCCTCTCCCGCACCCCCATCACCTATGCAAAACCTTCCTGTGAGAGGAAGGTCCACCCCCATGGGCACTGTCAAGGGATGGGGCAGGTGTCACTTCTTGTGACCGACAAGGATGGAGGGCTGGGGCCCAGGCCACAGCACTCCCTGGCATGGCCTGCCTCAAATGTGACTGGTCACTTTGCCTGGGACACACCAGTCCGTGTAGGAGGAGAAGGGGCTGTCTCAGGCAGGTGGAGTCAAGTCTGGAACCAACAACACTAAAGCCCTCTTCCCATCAGCCCATGGTTGAATGGCATTGTTACAATGTATGAGGCCTGGCCTCCCCCAGAACCAGCTTCTGCACACACTTGCTTTCTTCCGTCTGCGGTCTGTGGAAGCATGCTTATCTATGCCTTGGACAGTCTCTCTGGATGCTTCTGTACCACCTCTTGGCCCAGCCTGCTCTCCATGGTCCTTGATATCTCCTGCTTTGTCCCTGTCACTTGATATGAGTCCCCAGTTGGGACAGCCAAGGGCCCTCTGCAAACTCATACGGCATAGGCCTGCTGGAAGCTTCCCGCCACTCTACGTGAGGCTGAGCCCAGCGTCGGTATTTCTCTTAGCTCAAGCCACATTAGTCAAGATAGTTCTCTTCCTGCTTGCCAACTACGAACTTGGAACATACTGCGGCACCCTATTCCCCCAAAACTTACACTGACTCAACCACTCATTGCCAAACTGAGCACAGCACCCTTCCTCATTCTCCAGCCTTTGGGCCATCATATTCCTGGACCATTTCCTCCCTGTGATAGACCCACAGTGCCCCTGCAGGCCACCACCAAAACCTTGGCTTTTGTGACTGCAGGCTTCCAACATGAGCCATCCTCTCCTGATACCTGGGACAGGTGCCCAAGCGGCCACAACTAAAGCCAGTGTCTGAGAGCTCTGACTGGCAGACCAAAGCCAGGACGTGGGCCTAGTGGAAAAGAGGTCTGGTCTTGAGACCCCCTAACTCATCTGAGATCCCAAATGCCTTCATGTAATTTGCATCCCAGGTAACCTTTAAATTCTAAAAGGTTTAAATACTTGTGAGGTCCCTGCTAAGGGTGGCCCCATGTCTTTCGGAGGTCAGGGCTCGGTTCTGAGGGATCGGAGATCGGGGCTGAAGCTCAGAACTTCGGGCTAGGACTCGGAACTCAAAGAGGGTTACCCTTTAAGGTCGCCGAAGAATGACGTCAGAGTCTGGCGTCCCCACGCGAAGCTGCGCAGAACCGGGCGCTTGGTCCTTGGGGCGTTAGGGGGCGGAGCCATCGCGGGGAGCGGAAGCCCAGGTGGCACCAGTACGCTCCCGCCGCACCGCCCCCTCGTCGGGAGGCCAATGGGCTCGCAGGGAACGCCCCTAACGACGTGGGCTACGCCTCCTGGAGACGCGCCGCGGCAGAGCCGAAATCCTCTAGGGATAGTTGGCGGGTCCCCGGCCCGGCCGGTGGCTGGGGTCCTTGTGGCCCATCGCCATGAAGCTGACGCGCAAGATGGTCCTGTCCCGGGCCAAGGCCTCGGAGCTGCACAACGTGAGGAAGCTCAATTGCTGGTGAGGCCCAAAAGCCGGGGGCCTCTATCCTGCCTGCATCCCTGCCCTGGAGCGGGGATCCCCACCCGCCACCCCCTCCCTGGGTTGGGGCCGCCCTCTCGGCACCTCCGCCCTGACTTCGGGCACCCCGCCCTGGGTTGGGGCCTCTCCGATCGGCACCTCCGCCTTTACTTGGGGCCCCCAACTCTACAACTCTGCTCTGGGGCGGGGCCGAAAATGGCCTCTGTAGGGGCTTGCCGGGGTGGAGGAGGGCATCTCCAGCCCAGCCTTTCTGGCCCGGGTCCCAGGCTGGCCTTCCGGGTCCCAAGAGCCCACAGCCTCTGGGAGGTGCTGCCACAAGCTCAGGTGGCCATTGGCAAAGATCATTCTAGAATGTTCACGCTCACACACCCCACCCTTCCTGGTGGCGCCGTTTTGGACACAGGCTCCAAACTGCTCTCCTTGCTTGAAATAGAATCACCTCGAAGACTTGTTTTGGGAAGATAGCTTTAGTGGAACAGGTGGTTCCCTCTGTGGACACGCCTGGTTTCTGACATTGCCACTGGTTGGGAGGCAGGGCTGCCCACAAGGTGGGAGATCAAGGGGGTTAAAACCATTTCTAAGGAAAAGAAAAGAGACCTGAGACACTTCAGCAACGACTTAATCATTTTTGTAACTGAATCCTATGAGAGAAGAGCTGTCCCCGCGTGACACTGTCTGGGAGGTGGCAGCAGGATAGAGGCGGTGCGGGGTCAGTGCAGGCTCCAAGGCAGGGTGGTCTCTTGGGGGCAAGGCAGAACCAGAAGCGATTCATGGACTCCTGAAAGAGGTACAGGTGTTCCCCGGGGACTCAGAGCGAGGCTTCCCAGGTGACTGTGACCTGGACAGTTCAGGCGGAGGCAGGGAGCTCAGCCAAGAGCAGACCTTCCGGCCGCTGGGGTCAGCAACTTGACTTCAGTGGAGGAGCCCTGCTTGTTGATTAAAAAGCTTTTCTCCTTGCTCTGGCACATCTGGCACTTTGGCCACAATGTCCGCCGTCATTCATTTTCAATAATGCACTTCTTTGTTCGACATGGGGTGGTCATACCTTCTCTAAGCAGGGAAAAACAACACACTGTTTCAGGCTTTTCAAAGTGTTTCATAAGTTGCATGTTTAGCCTTTGAACTTGGCCTCATAAAAACCCCTTTGTTTGTTTATGTCAGCTAGGGAAATGATCCTCTGCCACGGTCTTGAGGATCAGTAGATCTGTGTCCTCCCCATGGAATGGCCTCTACTGCTCCTCAGTCTAAGCAGCAGCTGGGCACCCAGTATATCTGCTTTTGTTGACAATCAACCTGAAACAACTTTTGACACCTCTGTCAGTTACCTGGGCAAGCTTTTACTTTATCATTGAAAGTTTATCTTAAAGTTCGTAGGCATTTGTTGTTAATTTTTGGAGTTGATTTTTAATTTTTTGTATGAACCTTTCACAAAATTCATGCCTGTATATCTTTTCTTCCCCCAGGGGCAGCCGACTCACGGACGTAAGTACTCTGCTGACCCCTGATCTCTGAAGTCGCAGCCTCTTCCACGGGAATTGTTGCATTGATAGGACAGCACCCGTTCAGTTCAGCCCTGGTCTGGTGCTTTGGCCTTCAGCAGTTGCTGTAAGGCAGAACCGCTAGTTAAAAGAAGCACTCTCTAGCACCCAAGTTTATCTTGAAGTTCTTTTACACATGCGCTTTAAACATGTTGCTGAGAGGCTTCTGTGCCCACACGGGTCTCACAGAGGAGGGCAGCCCTGCTCTGACCTGGGAAGGGACCCTGGGGCTGGGCCTACTTCCCGGAGAAGGATACTCAGCCGGGGGCCCCTGTGGGCTCCTGGGCTTCGTGTCATCGAGAAGGAGGTTCCCCACTTCAGCTCGCTCTCTTGGTCACGTCCTGCTTCGTGCCCCCTCCCAGTGGCAGGAAGAGCCTGGCCCTGGGGGTGAGGGAACAGTGCGCAGAGCTGAGCGCGCTGTGTGTCTGTGAATAGGTCTCTTCTTCCTCTCGCTCCCAGAATGAATGCCCGCAACTTGTGCACCGTTTGAGTGCCAGTGATTCAGTTCTTATCTACATTTGTAACTTGAACGGTAGCTTTCCTTAAAAACAAAGTTGGAATGCTGCTGAGCTGCTGGGCTGTCCAGAGAAGCCGAGTCCACCTCAGGCAGCAGCTGAAGAGCTGCATGCTTAGCAGAAAGACAAACACCCGCCTTGTAGCAGGACAAAACTCCACTGCACCGTGAAGCGTCCTGACCAGACCATGACTTTGCTGTGGTCGGGGACCATCTAGCTTCATGCCTGGCGGATGGCAGACACCTAGACACTTGGGGTCTGCACCACTGGACCCCCCTGAGCCCGTTGCTGCTCTTGCCCCCTGAACCAACAGTGTTAACATGGTCTGAGGTTCCATTTTCAACCCTGTCAATCCTGCCCAGCTGTGTTGGCAAGAAGGGGCTCAAGTCCTTTTCCTATAAGGCAGGGACCGCAAGTAGAAAGGTTCTCTGTCCAGCATAGGGGCACTGAGATCCCCTTACCTGATGTCCTTGGAGGGCTTCCAAAAGGACGACTGCTCCGTCTTGGTGGCCAGCGGTGTTGGACGCATGGTGCCATCTGAGAGTGTTAGAGCGTCCATTTCTCCTCCAGGCTGAGGGACACTCGGGGCTGCAGGGCGGGGTGGAACTCGGAACCCATGTGCACTTGTGTAGTTAGTACAAGAGGGAGCGGAGTGAGACCACTTCACTTAGGCCTGGGAGGGGGAGGGGATGGTGGCTCCGCGCTGTTTCCCTGTTGAGCTGGTGGAGAGACGTGGTGTCGCCACACCAGTACCCAGCAGTGCCTACAGCCATGTTTTCCTCCCTAGATCTCCATATGCCGGGAAATGCCCAGCCTGGAAGTGATCACCCTCAGGTACCTGAAGACGTGCTGTCCCTCCAAGCCACGGGGGCTTGAAAGAAGAGGGGGACCCAGAGAATCTGAAAACTCCCAGGGAAGCCTGGGAGGGCTGTTGACTCCTGCGCTCCACCCAACTCCACCCCCATTTCTGGAGCTTCCCCTGGGCCTTCCTGCTGCTGCGTCCCTGCCCGCCCTTGCTGCGGCCCGTGAGTGCCGCCTCCCAGTGATGATGGGCAGCCACCCTCATCGTGGCCACATCTGCCCCCAATGCCCCCAACCGTCTCTGACCTGTTTCCATCACTGCGAGGAGCTCTGCCACTACCTTTCTGTCACATACTCTGTCATTGATAAGTCACCCCTTTTCAAGTCGTAGCATTTTAACAGACTAAGGGAACCCTGAGTGAACAAATCCTGTTGGGGTTTCAGGCAGCTGGGGAGTTGGAGGGTCTGCCCCAGATGCCCTCCTGCCCACTCTGGACCTAGGGTGGCAGCTGACCCTGTGCATCCCTGCCGCTCTGGTGCTTGTGTGCCTCCCCCAGGTCCCCGTGTATAAAACCTGACGGGTCTGAACCCTGCAGGGAAGGCAGACTGTTCGTGTATGGCAGTTCAGAAGGTTCTGGAACTCTCCCTGGGTGTTGTAGTCAGAAGCCCTGGGTCCTATGCAGGCCCCTGTGACTTACCTTCCCAATCACAGGGCGGGCCACCCTGTTTGCCCCTCAGTAGCCCTCCGCTCATGCTTCACACCTTCTTCGGTCGCCCGGTGGGTGCCTGTGCTGACCGCATTGTGCTGACAGCATCCCTAGCCCCAGCCTGGGCCTCTGCGGTCGGTGTCTTCTCGTGGAATAAATGAACAGTTTGCAGCTGTGCCCAGGCCAAGTTCCATCTCTCCCACCCGGAGCAAAGTTCAGGCCTCTGCTTCGGTTTCCCTGTCTGTAACACAAGGCACTGCCGGACAGGTGCTCACCGCGCTGTCTTTGCAGCGTCAACAGCGTGTCGACCCTGGAGGCCGTGAGCCAGTGCCAGCAGCTGAGTGAGCTCTACCTGCGGCGGAACCGCATCGCCAGCCTGACCGAGCTGTCCTACCTGAAGGGCCTGCCGCGCCTGCGGGTGCTGTGGCTGGCCGAGAACCCGTGCTGCGGCGCCGACCCCCACCTCTACCGCATGACCGTCCTGCGCAACCTGCCGAACCTACAGAAGCTGGACAACCAGGGTAGGTGTCCGCACTGAGTGCCCCCAGCGGGGCCTCCCTCTGCCCCTTCCGCAAACCCCTGACCTCCGGGACGTCGCAGGCGCCGCCTCCTCTGGAGCCTTGGGAAGGAGCCCCCTGGGATTCCATGGTAGGGGTGCAGCCCCACACGCAGAGCACAGGACCTCGGGTGAACCTGCCGTGACTTATTTGTCTGCCCCACTGTCCACCCACACTGGGCTGTTTTTGTTGTTGTTTCCTCTCTCGAGACCACTGTGCCCACTCACTCATCCCTGTGCCCTGGAACGTGGGAGAAGGTTCTGGTGGGCCGAACGGTCACTGCTGGTCCACGGGGACCCAGGGTGGTGGTGCCCCTGTGCTCCCAGCTTTGGGTTACCTGCAGTTGGCCTCTACCTGTTGGGGTGCAGAGTGTCACCTGCACCTCCTTCAGGAGCCACATGCAAGCCTCTGCCCTCGGCACCAGGGCGTTGTGCTGCTGCCTCCGGAGTCCCGCCCATCCCCAGGGGCTGGGCCCCTCCTCTGGTGTGCCCAGCATCCTCTGTGTGCCGGCTCTTAGTGCTTGCCTTTATGTGCACAGTTATTTTTCTCCAAGATGAACAATTTTAATATAAATAAACTCCAGGGCAATTAAGTCAAATGGAATGAATGCAGTGTATTCTGTTCGTTTTTAAATTTTAATTTGAGGGTTTTTTTGTGTGTTTTTAACGAGAATTCGCTTTCAGGAAATGCTGAAATTCAGATTCACAAGCAGTTCTTAGCCGGCTGCTGTGTGTCCTGCTCATGGCAGGGCTGGGGAATGGCTGTCGGGGTGCACAGACAGACACTTTTTCTGAGGCAGACTGTGCTGAGTGCCCAGCACGTGGGGCCTGCATGTGGCAGGTCCCCCTGAGCTTCTGCCCCTCTCCCCCGCCCCGAAGCTGTGACTGAGGAGGAGTTGTCCCGAGCTGTGATGGAGGGAGAGGAGGTCACGGCCCCCAGCAGAGAGGGCACAGGGAACGGCAGGCCTGCGCTGTCCTTTGCCCTGAGTGCCGTGGACACCGCTGCTGAGACCCCGGGGGACCGGCTGAGCTTCAGCGAGGAGGAGGAGGCCAGGTGCGCGGGGGGCCTCCCCTCTGCGGGGAGGGGGGGCAGCAAGCTGCCCAGGTGGCTCTTGCCCCTCCGGCCCCTGACAGCCAACAGAATGCCCAAGGCATGGCGTGAGTGCGAGTGCAGAACCAGCCCGGCGTGGGGTGCCTGGCCGTGGGACTCGGGGAGGTGCGACTCAGGGAGGTGGATTGGGGCCCCCGGGGGCCTGCTGGAGGGGGACCCCGACTGGAGGAGCCCCCGGGGGAGGGGAGGTGGCCTCTGAGGCTATTCTTCGATCGTCACAGCTGACTTTGAGCAGAAGCTGACCGTGGGCAATGCTGCAGAGACAGTTGTTCGCAGAGGGCCACCAGGTTCGGTGCACAGAGCGGGTGAAACCTGCTTTGTTTTCCTGGAGTCTTGCACCAGTCATTTTAGTGTAATGCCCCGACCCTTGACCCTGGGCAGGAGCCCCAGGGAATCAGAGAGAGACAGTTGCTGTTGCACCTTCCCACCCTCCCTCCAAGGCCTCTGTCCCTCCAGGAGTAACGTCACGCTGTGGGGGCTCTCCTTGTACGGGGGGGGGGTGTCAGGCACCCTTGTCTCGTCCTTGCTGTGCTCAGGGGCTCTGGGAGTCAGCCCCGCTCAGCCCTCACATGGTGCCATTCCCCCCGCCATGCAGGGTCGAGGGACAGCTCAGCCTGAAGCCCCCGGCCCGGGACCGGTTTCCTTCCTCCCCACAGAGGGAGGCTGAGAGCAGTCTCAAGAACAGGGTAAGTGTGATGGGGTGGCCCTGGGCTGCCTCTGCCCCGAATGTGGCAGCTGTGGGGTGGGGGCTGTGGACACTGCAGAGACTAGAACAGCCCGGCCTCAGGGGCAGTGGCGTTGCCTGGGTGTGCAGGGACTGCAGGCCCAAGGCTCAGGGAGAGCCTGCATCAGTGGGACCCTCAGGGAAGGGTCGTGGCAGCCCGTTAGCTGCAGAGATTTGCTGCTGTGCACTTGGCCTGGGGATGCCTTGTCCTGGCCCAGGTGGCTTTGTGTCACCCCACAGTGGCCAGGAAGCAGGCCCCCTGGCCCTAGAGCCTTCCCTGTCAGGAGAACGGGTTGTTGACCTAACAAGAAGTGGGCTGCTAGGTGATGTCGCCAGAGCCCTGGTCACTTGCAGGTGTCCGCATGCCGCCTGTGTCATCCTTGTGCATTTGTTCGGTGACCACTTACAATGCAAAGCTCGGGAGGAGCGGGTGGCAGGGGTGGGTCGGCTGAGGCCCCGACTGTGGAAGGTGCCAGCTGCCCTCCAGCTGAAGCGTCACCCCGGAGCTTTGGACAAGTGACCACAGACCAAAGGCCAGGGCTCCGACGCGTCATGGTGGGACAGACTGACCTCGCCAAGTGCGGCACTCAGCCAGCGACTCTGTGCTCCCAGGACAACGTCCTGACTGCCATCCTGCTGCTGCTGCGGGACCTGGACGCCGAGGGGCTGGAGGCCGTGCACCAGACCGTGGTCAGCCGGCTGCAGGCCCTGCACAGGCAAGAGCTGCGCGAGGACATGGAGTGACCCAGCAGGGGCCCTGCACTGGAGTCCCAGCATCTCCTGAGCACTTGGACGATGGGACTGACTGCCACGGCCATGGCCGGACCTGGGCCGAGCCCCAGCACACAGGACTGGGTCCTCAGGAAGCTTCAGCCCGCCCAGGGAGGCCGAGCTGTCTCTCCAGACAGCACCCCAAGAGGGCAGGAGGGGGCTTGGGGGCTGGCCGAGCAGACCCCACTCCCGCGCCCTCCTGTGTGGGCAGCCGGACTTGACCCAGGACCTTTCTCCCCAATAAACATTTTCCCAAGTCTGACCTGGAAGTAGGTTTCCTAAGTGACAGACATGGCCTTCTTTGCAAAACTGAGAGCCATTGCGCATGCACTTTCCCCAGCCAGCCTCTGGCTCAGCCTTGGGGCAGATCCCTGGGCCACGGGAGCCTTCCCGCATCATGGCCTCCTTCCAGATGGGCTCCCTCCTCAGACTCGCACTGGCAGACACGCACGGCACAGCCGCCACCGCCGTCCTCCACCTGGGGGTGTTTCATTTGGCTGGCGGGCTGGGCACAAGGCACTCGACTTTGTATGAGCCCCGCAGCAGTGCCGAGGGTTTGTGCAGACTCCGCGTCAGAGGCCGTGCAGGGACAGGCCCACCACATCTGCCTGGGGGTCCAGGTGCAGCTGCAGGCGAAGCAGCCAGGTGGAGAAGAGTGGCCTTCTGGAAACTGTCTAGAATGTTTTCTTCTTGTGGGAAGAGTCACAGGCCTTGCTGTGTCGCACATGACACAGCGGGGATGCTGCAGCCCTGGAGGCCTCCATGTGCCCCTGAGAGCCGAGGAAGGGGGGCAGCACGCCCCACGCCCCACCCCGAGCCATTAGAGACAAGCCCCTTCTTACCACTGTGGAAATGACTGGGGCTGGGGAGGGGGACAGGATGTCATTCTGGCTGCCCCTTACCCCCCTTGGGTGGGACTGCCCACCTCCTTGTGAGAGCTGAGGGCACCGGCCTGGGTGAGAGCCGCACCAGCCGAGGAGGTGACGGCCATAACACGTGCAAGACACCAGTGATGGCGTGCCGGCGTCTGGCAGACCACGGCCCTCCTAAGTGAGGCTGCACCGTGGGGCCGGCTCTTTTCAGGCCGCTGAAGGCCTCCCAACGCTGGCTTGGGGGAGCCCCGGGCAGAGGGGGAGCTTTGTCTGTGGGGCTCTTGTGGTTTGTCAGGACAAGAGAGTGAGCTTTGAGCAGCAGGAGGCCAGCGGCCGCTGCTGGGGGCCATCCAGGATGGTAGCTGTGGGTAGGTCTTCCCATCCTTATGGGGTTTTGCTCTCCATAAAGCTGTGCCTTGGTCAGAACAAGTGGGAGTGGTTATGTTGAATTTCAGACGCCCTCCCTCTCCCCACTCACCAGGCAGGGCTCACACCAGCTTCCCTCCCACCTGCCCCACAACATGGTGCACCTTGGGGACCCGTGAATTAGACCTGTCAGGTGAGCTGCCTGCCTGCCTCAGCCCTTCCCTGCCCCCCATCCAGCCTCCTGCCGAACCAGAAGCTCCACCAGCCCACTGGGCCCCCGCTCCTGGCCACCTGCTCACTTGGCCTTTGAAGCCCTTGTGCTGAACCAAGGACAGCGTGTTCAGCCATGGCCTCTGGTTTCTAATGGGGGCACTCGGTAGTCCCCACTCTGCCCTTCCCAAGCAGCCCTGAGAGCAGGGATCTTGAACATTGCAGATCCTGGCATCACGCCCTGTGTGTGTGTCCTGCTGGCCCCAGTTTGCATAGGACAGGACAGGCCCAGGAGGACACATTGGTCAGCCTACCCGGGACAAACCCACACACGGCAGGCAGAGCGGTCCAGGGCCCAGCTCCAGCACCCAGGAGCACTCAGGGTTTCAGGCCAACGTGGCGAGGCTGGTGCAGGCCCACAGCACAGCATTCATCCAGCTATGCCTGCTGTCCCCTGGAGTGACCAAGGCTTTCTGCCAACGTCCTGTCGGGGCCTGAAGGCACTGAGGGGCGAAGGGCCCAGCCTGGTCCCTACAACCACCAAGCCAGGCCCCACCAGGAGACCCTCTGCCCAGAACCCCCGATGTGGCCTATGGGCCTCCCCACAGAACCTCACAGGTCCCAGAGCCTCATCCTGAGCCTCCGTAGCAGCTAAGGGCGGGAGCGCAGGCTGGAGCAGCCCTGGACTCGGTGCCCAGGCAGCCACGGTGGGAAAAGGCCTGAACGGGCTGCGAGCTCAGGAGTGCCGGGTCCCGCCAAGGCGTAGCTCCTTGCAGTCCAGTTCAGCGCACCCTCCTGCGCGCTGGCGCTGCGCTGTGGGTGGAGGCTCCTCAGCGTGGCCCTGGGACTCCTGGTAGGTCAACCCCCGGTCCCTGGCGCCTCCTCCTCCCGTTGCACACCCCCACTAGCATCTCCCCCAACCTCACTCACATTAGCCACCTGCCCAGGACCTTGACTCTGCTTCAGAAACACCAGCCCAGGCTACGTCTGGGGGACCAGTAAAGGTCAGGCTTGGAGCCTGGGGTGCAGGCTGAGAAATCCTTGGCCTGGGGGAGGCCAGCCTGCCACCTTTAGGACAGGGCTGAAGGCGCTCAGGTCACCCCTAGGACAGTTGAGAAGGGCTCAGGACAGGGCCACGGGAGCCTCGGGCCACCCCGTCAGCAGAGAGGGGCCTGCTGGTCGTGGGAGGAGAGTGGCTGCAGAGGACACATGTCTTGGAGATCCAGCCCGGCCCCGGAGCCCAAGGACAGCTCCAGAGGGGACAACCCCTCTGCCGACCGCCAGCAGGCCCAGCCTCCCCACAGAGTCCCAGAGGCCCTGCTTTCCACAGACGGATGGCACTCCTCTGTTGGGGTGACTTTATTCCTACAAAAGATGACAAGCTCTGCCCAACCACAGTGTGCAGTGCTCAGGAGCAGGGCCATAGCAAGGCCCCCGGGACACGCCACCCTTGACACAAAGACCCGGGCACTGGGCCCCAAGGGCTGCTGAGGGTGCAGGGCCGGCATGGGGAGTGACTCAGGGCCATCCGGGGGGCTAAGGAGGGGCAGTGTGTCCAGACTAGGATGCCCCATGTCCCCTGGGGCTGGAAGGTTGGTTCCCCGGGGTGCCCTGTCCTGGAGGCGGGGCCATGCGTCCCCCAGGGCAGGGCTGAGAGAGGGCCGCAGCCTGTCCACCGCCTGCCTGCCTGCAGGCTCCAGGCGGCGGCCTGGCAGCCAGAGGGGTGGCGGGCAGCCTCAGAAGCCCTTGTCCACGCTCAGGGTGCGGCGGGTGACGTGCTCCAGCTCCCCGGACACATAGTCAGCCATGCTGACGTGGTAGTGCGCCAGCATCTTCAGCATCAGCCGCAGGTGCAGCCACCACTGCTCCCGGGGCATACGGTGCCTGGGGCGGGGCAGGGCGGGGTCAGGGCACTTCCTCAGCCCCAGCCTCCACCTGGGACCACACCCCCTCCTCCGAACCCTGGCCCTGCCCGCCCCGCAGGAGTGGCCCTCGGTGGTGGTGTCAGGGGTCCCTGGCCCTCTGGGGTGTGCACCCAGGACGAACTCAGGATCCCCACCAGGGACAGAGAGGGGAGTGTGAGCACTCAGACCTGACAGCCCAGCTGGCCACTCACGTGGGAGGGACTCACTCAAAATCAGTGTCCTTCTTGAGCTCGGTGACAGGGCTAAAGGCCACTGACTTCTTCTGAAGGCCGATCACACAGGCCGTGTCAGGGGCGTTGGCAAACACCCGCCCTGTGGACAGAGGCATATGCTCAGCCCCACCCCCAGGGCCGGGGCAGAGGGCAAGGGCAGGATGAGCCACCTCCCCCACATACCATTGCGGTAGACCGCCCGAAGCTTCTCGGACACCCAGAGCAAGGCCTTCACCCCCAGCTTGGTCCCGTAGTTCCGATCAAATGGGGTTGGAGCCCCGCCCTGAAACACAGTGGGTGAGACTCCAGTCCAGCCTACAGGGCGGAGACCGGCCAAGGCAGGCCCTGTCCCCACAAGTCGCAAAACTCAGCCCCGCTGTGGCCTCAGGTGAGCTCTCCAGGCAGTTTCTGGCACCCCATCCCCTCTGCCTGTGGCAACCGGCCCCTCTCCACCTCGGATCTGGCCCAAACACCTCTACCAGAGGGCAGGCAGTGGGCAGACTAGTCGCTGAATGGGGTGCCAGGTGAGAGGAGCCCTTGGGGTGCACACAGTCCTCATGCTGGGCTGGGAAACCCCACAACTGTAGCTCCTTGCGGGGCCACGAGGAGGCTGAGATAGGGAGGGGATATGGCAGGTACAGGTGACAACAGGGGGCCTGGCCCACCCCTTCCTGGCCAGTGATGAGGCCTCAGCAGACAGAGCACGGTGTCCCTGCCTGAGTGATGGGCTGGTACGCACTTCGCTCCGGGCTGGGAGGGAGAAGCAGGCAGCAACCTACACCCCGGGGCCCCACAAAGCTGTGCGTGCGGAAGGTCCGCATCCTGTTGGACCCCTTGGCCCATGTGCAGATGAAGGCAGGGGTCACACTCCCCCATGCCGTACCTGCTGCAGGTGGCCCAGGACATTGGTCCTGCAGTCGAAAATGCCCTTCCCTTCGGAGGAGTAGAGGTTGTACAGAAACTCCGTGGTGTAGTGTTCATGGCACTTCTCATTTCTGGGGAGAGGGGGAGGGGGCCTGAGTTATAAGTGGGAGCCCACCCAGGCCTCCCCGATGAGGAGCCTGCTGGGCCAGGCCACAGGCCTCTGGGGAATGCCGACTCCTCCCGCCCCTCCCCAAGGCCCCTCTATCTTGTTCTGACCCACAGCCCAGGGTCTGGAAGCCCCCGCCGTGGCTCGGGCAGACCCTCCTCCCGGCCCGGCCCCCGCAGCCTCACCGGAGCACCAGGCCCCTCTGGATCTCCGTCTTCATCTTCTCCGTCATGTGCTCCACATTGGCCTGTGGGAGCCAGGGGCCTAGTGAGCCAGGGCCAGCACGGCAGCCAGCACCGCCCCCCACAGCCAGAAGGCAGGTGGTCTGGGAAGGAACATTCCAGGCCATCCGACAGGTGGAGCCAATGTGACCCAGGGGTGATGGCATGGGGGGGCATTCGGGCTGCAGGTGGCAGGAGGGCACTGCGAGGAAGGTCATAGGCCAGAGTCCCCACAGGCAATGGGATGCGGCTCCTTGGCCAGGCCCAGCCTCCTATGTATGTCTTAGGAAGGACCTACTCAGCCCCAAAGCAGGAGAAGGCCAAGAGCCTGGCTCACCTTTAAGTCTTGGATGTTAAAAGGGTCCTCGAAGATGTAGGCTGCGTCTGCCCCCACGGCAATGCCGGTCACGGTGGCCAGGTAGCCGCAGTAGCCCCCCATGGTCTCCACTATGAACACCCGGCGCTTGGTCCCCGAGGCTGACTGCTTGATGCGGTCACAGCTCTGGGGGGTCGGGGGTGGTCAGCATCCTCCCCGGCGGGACCCAGGGACCCAGTTTCTCTCCAAAGCTGACCAAGGGTCAGGAGGAGGCCGTGGGCTCACCACAGGCCATGTAGTTGCCCTCAGCCAGGGCAATTCTGCCTCCGGAGGATAACAGGGGTGTCACCGGTATCTACTGGGTACGAACCAAGGACATCACTGTGGGGGTCTCCCTGATCTGTACAGGGGGAGGGTCCCGCTGCCAGTGTAGGCCGTGGTACGCCAGGGGTCAGATGCTAATGGTAACATGAGAGGTTATAATGCTCCTCATCCAAGCTGAGAGAAGAGAACTCAAATAGGTGGGCAGTTGGCGTCTGCACCTCCAGCGGAGGCCCTACCTCCATGGCGGCATTGACCGCGGTGTCGCAGCCCAGGCTGAAGTCCGTGCCCGGCACGTTGTTGCTGATGGTGGCAGGGATGACGCACATGACGATGCACAGCTCCTCGTAGCAGCCGCGGGCCTCCACCAGCTGCAGCACCCCCTCATAGGCCTGTGGGGGTGGGTGCTCAGGACTGGAGAGGCTGGGCCGGGGTGGGCGGGGCAGGGGTGGGGCAGGCCGGACCCCCCCAGGAGCTCTGCAGCCCCTTCGGCCAAGGAAAGTGGGGTTCAGGGAGGACAGGAGGGAAGCCTGCGGGCACTGCCCTGACCCCAGTCCACTCCCTACGGTTGGTGGGGGTTTGGGGCTCCTCCAGGGAAGAGCAAGGACGTCTGCCCATCACTAGGGCTGCCGGCACCAGCGTCACACAACAGCACCGGCGGCTCACATCTGCCTGAGAGCCACACTGCGAGGCAGCCACACAGGCAGGAGCGAGGCCACTCGAGACCCCTGCCCGGAGTGCCTCGCCCCCTCCACAGGGACCAAACGGGGCACTGCTCCTTGTCCCTCGGCCAGAGCTGCCCCTGCCCCTGCCCCCCACCTCCCACCAGCACCCGGATTGCCAGCTGTAGTCTGAGCTGTGAAGCCTCAGGAGAAGGTGAGGCCTCAGGAGAAGGTGAAGAAGAACCTCCCAGAGCCCAGCACCACTTTCCTTGGACCTTGGCAATAAGCCCCCTGCACACATGGGGTTTCTAGAAGGACCACCTCAGCACCCCAGACAGAGGGAGACGCTCTCAGGTCCTCTCCCCAGGCTCAATCCCCTGCGGTGGCCTTACCTCGAAGCCTCCGATGACCAGCAGGGCATGGATGTTGTACGTGCGTATGTTTTCCACGATTTTCTCCATGTAGCTCTTGGGCAGCGTCCTGCAGTGGGAGACAGTGAGATGAACATGTGGCATCTGCAGAGACCACCAGGCTGGAAAGACACACAACCTGCACCTGACCTGCCTCTGACCTGCACCTGATTGCAGGAGAGTGCAGGCCCCGGGGTGGGGGCAGGGTGCACACAGTTCCCAGGCAGAGGCAGAAGCAGAGGCCCAGTGCCTGAGTCCAGGGGGACCCACTGGGGAGGGAGCAGCCTGGCACCCACTCAGTGCCCCTGCCAGGCACTTGCCAGGTGATGGAGGAACCCTTTGCCCCTGGGGCCTGTGCGAGCTCTCTGCAGGCACGGGGCAGCCTGGCAGCCTCCTCCTATGCAGATGACCCTAGGTAAGCCCGCAGCCAGGAAGCCCCAGGCAGGGGAGTCTCTAGCCCACTCTGGTCACCAGCTGGAAGGAGGCCTAGCCCAGAGCCCAGGATGGGTTTCCCTTTGCACCCCTCTCCCCACTGAGCGTGCACCCTGGGTCTCCCTGCGGCCGGCTACTCACCTCTTGGTCCCCAGCATGGAGCCTCCGCGCCCCAGCCAGCCAGCCACGTCATGCCAGCTCACTTCCTGCACCTGCAGGAGGAAGGCACAGCTTCAGGGGGACAGGCTAAGGTGCTGGCTGATTTCTGCTCAAGTGACAGACCTGTACTCAGAGGCAGCATGTCTGCAGAGGAACAGAGCACAGTCCCAGGTGCCTGGGCTGGGCAGCTAATGTGGACCCGTGCCCCCACCCCAGGAGCTAACCCCTCTCCCCCATCCTCTGATCCGTTTCCTTTGTGGGCCCTGAACTGGCCATTCCTGCATTTCCGCTGGTTCGTTCCAGTCCCTGGTTTGCCTGTGAGCAAGCTGGGTGGTGGGTGGGTGGTGGGCAGGAAGTCGGCAGACAGCCCGCAGGCCCTGCCGCCGCGCACCTACCTGACCCTTGGCCAGGCCTTCAAAGCCATCATGTACCACATACACCCGGTGGCCCTGGGAGATGCCGGAACGCACCGCCGAGCGCACAGCCGCGTTCATGCCGGCCGCCGGGGCCCCCACGTTCAGGATGGCCAGGGAGAACTGGGTCTTAGAGAAGGGGACAGGGACAAGAGCATGAGCACAGGGGTGGGGAGGGACCGCTGACCAGACCGAGGTCAATGAGAGGCAGCTCCTCCCGCCAGCCTGACCCCCGGAGGAGTGGCACATATCCATCCGCAGGACACCACAAGCTTCTGGGGAGGCGCAAACACTCATACTGCAGGGGGCTGGCCACGGCGTTAGCAAGGCATGGTCCCTACCGGCCTAGCACCCCTGCCTGGCTGCAGGGCAGTTCCGGCCAGAGTCCACACCTGCCCAGCAGCCTCAGCACTCACCCCACACTCAAGGGTCAGCACCCAGTGCCCCCAAGTCCTTGGTTGGTGGTGGGAAACACAGAGAGAAAGGGGGCCACTGCCATTGTAAGTTTTTCAGGACCCATGTTAAGTACAAGCAAGCAGATACTACTCTGGTTAATTTCACCTGGTGTAACCAAAATTGTATCACCTCCACCTGCAATCAACGAGTAAGGCATTACTAACAGGTTACTTCACATCCGTCTCACCTATGAACCCAGCCTCTGTGGCCACATGTGCCCAGGGGCTCCACCGGGCAGTGGGTCCTGGTGACATGCCCGGCTGCCCAGAGGCAGTTACGCCCCAGCCAGTTCTGGGCGGAGACGTGCAGACCCCTCTGTTGTGTGTGTCAGGTGGGGGCAGGCGGAGGGGGCTGTTGCCTGTCCCTCATTAGCTCCTGGAATAAAAGGGGGGCCGGACCATGGACAGTGACATGGATAAGGTGATGAGTACCCCCAGGCTAGAGACACACTGCATAGGCCTCCTCAAAGTGGTGACAATGTTAGTGACAAAAGCCACATCAATCATTTACCAACCCCGAAGGCTCTGCCACTCCCCTGGTGGCTTCCACTCCCCTGCCGGCCACCCCTATGACAGCAGCTCTGGGGGCCGCAGCTCCAGCACCCGCCGGCTGACCCTGTTGTGATGGCACCCTCTCCTTGTCCCCCAGGACTTCATAAACAAGTCCTGCCATCATTCTTCTCTTGAAAAGAGGTAATTTCCCCAGGCTTTTAGCTCTCTTGGAATGGCTTGTAAATGCTGGATGCCTTCTCTCCTGAGCTAAATCTACGAGCCTGATATAATTTCGTATAACTGTCTGAAAAGTGAGCGGCCAGCATAATCTCCAGGCCGGGACACTGACTGTTTGACAGCTGCTGGTCCAGCAGAGGCCGAGCCTGACGCTACCAGCTCACAGCTCAGGCCCCACAGGAGGGAGGGACTTGGCCTAGTTGGGCCAGCTAGGAGCTCCCTGCTGCCTGGGTGGGCAGCAGCAGGCAGACCCCACAGGCAGACCCTGACCTAGGGGCTCTGCCACCTGCACTGCCTCACCTTCTCTTTGGAGATCTTCTGGTGCGCAAGCAGCTTGTAAATGTTCCAGTTGTTCTCAAAGCTCCTGGAATGAAAGCCGGTCGGGCATCGTGCAGCCCACACCCACAGTCCTCTCCCCAACCCAACCCACGGCCACAGCCCAATCCCATGGCCCACAGTCACACAAGAAAGCACAAAGCCTGGCCCGTTGCTCAGCCACAAAGGAGCCCCATCCTCTCTTTTGGTGTCCCCAACCCAGGCTGGGTGCCATCGCTAGGTGGTGGAAGACCCCACACCACACGCGATCCCAACACCCCTCTCAGCTAAGCCGGTCCCAGAATCCAGCCTGCCTGGGGTGGGCAGCTCCTGTCCACCCACCACCCCACAGCCGGTTTGCTTTCCTCCACGGGAACCATGAGGCCCCCTTCCTAACTGCAGACTGCTAGGCCGCACATGCGTGGAAGGAGGGGTCTCAGGAGAGGTTCAGAGGCCCCCTTAACAGCTCTGCATGTCCTATGTGCAGGGCATGGCTGTGTGCATGCTGCCAGGAGTCTGCCATGGACCCTGCCCACGGGCCCTCACCTGCCGCGGAGCTGGATGGCCTCATCAAACCTCTTCTCATCCATGGCCTTCTGTACCTCCTTTGTCTTAAAGGAAAAGAAAGCACGGGCTGGGGGAGGCCTGCCCCAGACCTGCCCAGCAGCAGTCTTTGCCAAGGCCAGCAATCGAGAGAGCTGGCCCCACCTGGCCTGGTCACAGGGTCCTTCCCAGCCACCCTGGCTCCGTCTCAGCCTCTGGAGGCCCCGCCAGGGTCATGGGAATAGAGGCTGAGGCCCATCTGGCCCCCGGACCCATAGCCAGTGCTCAGCCTGCCCAGAAGCAGGGCTGGTGGAAGTCACGGCAGGAGGTTCTTCCAAGGGAAGCATCAGGGAGGCCCAGCCTCCCACTTCTGCCTGCTCACCCTCCCACCCTCAGCCTCAGGGGTCCTCCAAACTGTGGAGTCAGGGTCAGTGGCCCCATGCCCAGCCTCTCAACCTCTCTGCTCTCCCTTCCCACTCCCCTTCTGGAGGCCCCTTCTCTGGCCACATCAAATGTCCCTCACACGGTCTACTGGAATTTACCCAGTGGCTCCAGCCACCCACTCCTCCTCCTCCTTCCTGTCTTTGCCCCAAATGCCCCCAACCACCACCCAATTTGCAAGGTAGATTCATGGCCACTGGCTCTGGAAAGCTGAGTGGCCTCAGCTCAGCCCCGCCGCTCACAGGACTCCGCCCACCTTGCAGACTTGCTCATTCCCCTCCCCAGGACTGCTGGCCTCTGATACTCTGAGGCCAGCTTAGGGGGCGAGGGCAGCACACACCCAGATGGGGACCATCTCTCTCTCTCTCTCTCTCTCTCTCTCTCTCTCACACACACACACACACACACACATACACACACACACACACACACGGAGAAGGTGAGGCTGGGGGCAGGGCCTGTGCAGGCAGCCTGCGGGAGCCCTGAGGGCCCTGGAGGACAGGGGTTCTGAGGGCAGGGGCGGCCGCATACTCACCACCTGCACGCACTCCATGAGGGGCAGCCGCACGGACTGGTTCCCCGACAGGCTGACCACGCAGGCTGGCGTGTCGGGCGTGGCTTCCATCAGCGCCATCACCGCCTCCATGCCCATCTTGCTGCTCTGAGCGGGGGAGGCGCAGGGCTCAGGTGCCACCCCTCCGTGGGTACACACAGACACACGTGTGCACACACATGTGCACTCACACACTCACTTGGCCCTTCTCTGCTCTGGGGGCCTCACTGAGCCAGCACCCACGCCATGTGAAAACCCTCAACTTTCAGAGCTCCCCCCACACGTACTGGTCAAAGCGTCTAGAACGAATGGCGACAGAAACAGTGACTTAATATGCCACCATTCACAACAGTGCCTCCAGCACCACTTCACGGGGTCCCACACAGCTCTATTGAGGCGGTGTGGTCCCGCACCCCAGGGCCGCAGTGGAGGACGTGCCCATGGTCACTCAGCCTGACAGGAAGGGCACGGATTGGAACGGGGTTTCCAGGGTTCTCCCCACCAGAACACGGTTTCTCGACTGGGGCTCTGTTATGTTGGGGCTCCCCTGGCGTGTGTGCTACTGGGGGACATGGGCTGGGCCAGCTGAAACATCTAGGGACCACCCTCCCTGGGGACAAATCACAAATGCAGGTCCTGGCACAGCCGATGGGAACAGACAGGCGTGCGAGACAGCAAGGCCTGCAGTTACTGCGCTGAGCTCAGCAAGGTGTGTGTGGTGGGCGGGTCCCCTGCTCCCGTGGTGCTCGCAGACCATGCCCCAGGATCTGTTGCCTCCTGCCCCTCTGGGAGCGAGGCGCCAGCTGGTCAGGTTTGGTTCAGTAACAGCCACAGAAGAAGGCTCCAGTCCCCCTCAGGAGTGCGTGCTGGTGACTCATCAGGGAAGCCTGGGGCTCCCTGAGCTCAGGCTTCTCCACCAGACACACTGCGTGTGCAGGTGCCACCCTGTGGGGACGGGGCTCGGGGACCGGACAAAATGCCACTGCTCCGGCTGTGAGCAACACGCTGTCCTTGGTCTCCAATGCAGGCACCTCCTGTCTTCCCCCAGCATCCATGAAACGGCAGGCCAGCTGGCTCTCCCGAAAGCCGGGGAGACCCCAGGCCCACTGTGGCCCATCTCTGCTTCCCAGGCTTGGTGGAGGGCCGGTGCTTGGCCCTGACATCCCAGGACCATTAGGAAGCTGTCCCGAGTGTACTCAAGGCCTCACGCAGGGTGCAGAGGTACCTGGCCAGGTCGGCAGGGCCCCTCTGTGAGGCCAGGGTCCACTGCTCTGTGTGGGACTGCGGAGACCACACACTGCCTCCTGGGAAAGGTTCGGTGCGGCGCAGCAGCTGCAGCTTGCTGAGGGTCCGAGCAGGTCATCCAGCCTCACACCAGCATGGTGGCCGAGGCAGTATCCATCCCCTACCCCAGGGTGACCAGCCCTCACATGCAGGCACTTTACCACCCATGGGGCCTCCCTGGCCTGAGACCCTGTCTCCATTTGTCTGCAACCTGGTTCCCACTTTGCAGAGGACAAGGTGGGACCCAGCAGTCATCAGGATGACAATGGCACACTCGGACCAGAACCTAGCACACCCCCTGCCCCGTGCCTGGCTCCCCCAGGAGTAAGAACTGGGGTGGCTTTGGCTATGGGCCACACTCGGAACTGCCAGGCATCGGACCCCAGGAGGGCTGAGCTGTGGGCCTTGCTGCTGCTCACCCTGCCCTCCTTTCCCGCCCTGCCCGGAAACTGCTGACTCACTGGGCAGGGACAGAGGCACAGGTCCCCAGGTCTGCATTTCCCACCCCCACAGAGTAACAGAGGGGCCTACCTCGGTCTCACCCATGAGCACAGGCACAGTGAAGAGAGGCTCACGCACCACCCACACACATACCCAAGCCACACACACGCACCAGGGACCAGAACAACACCCCACCTACCAGGATGCGGTCGAACGCCGAGGGGGTCCCTCCCCTCTGCACATGGCCCAGCACAGTCACACGTGTGTCAAAGCCCAGCCTCTGCACCACCAGCTGCTCATGGGGAGAGAGTGAGGGGTTCTTAGGTTCGCTGCCCACCCCCACTGCCCCACCCCCCCCACTGGCCCCAAACCCTGGCCTTCACCCCTTTCCTGCTAGGCCTGGGGGATCCCAGGGTGTCAGTGTCCCAGGGTCCCCAGAGAGCTGGCCCCGGGTTCAAGTCCACAGCATGTAAGTGTGTGGATGTGTTTCTGTGTACATGGGTGTGCGTGTCTATGTGTTCATGTCCATGTGAGTGAGCAGGTGCACAGGGGTATGTTTGCATGTGTTTTTCTGGGTGGCCATGTGGATGGAGGGGTCCCAGGTGGGCCTAGCCCTGCAGGAACACACTCTGAATGCAGACTGGAAACCAGTGGGTGGAGGGCTCCCACTGGGTGTGAGGGGAAGCCCTGGCCTTTGGGGCAGGACGTCTGGGACAGCCCCGGGCACCCCCCACCAGGCTGGCACTGAGGAAGCCCTCCGGGAGCCCCCTGAGCCTGGTGAAACAGCCCCAGCGAGAGCACTTGGGGACTGAAGATAAAGGGGCCCAACCCACCAGGCCCCACCTCGTCCCACCCACACGACCCAGGCAGCTCCGGGGGCCCCTCCACTCACATCCTTGACGTAGTGCGAGGAGATGGGCTTTCCATTGCGGTCGATGGCACCCTCCGCGATGATGATGATGTTCAGCCGAGACCCTCGACTTCGGGTCTGGGTCAGAAACATCCAGGGCTCAGCGACCTCAGTCACCTGCCCCAACACAGCTGCCACCCACCAGCCCTTCCTGAGGCCCACAACCCATGTGAGGAGGGGCCAGCAGGGACCCCGTGGCCCTCCTGGGAGCAGGGAGGGGCGGGCTGGGGGCATTGTTTCGCTGCAGACCTGGGAATGGGGTCCTCCGGCCAGGGAGGAAGCAAATGGTTACAGGTGAGAGGACCCTTCACACTCACCTCACCAAGCCTCTCGCACATGAAGTTCTCCCAGCCGTCCTCGGGGGGCGCCTCAGGGATGAACAGCCAGTCGGCCCCCGAGGCCAGGGCAGACACCAGGGCCAGGTACCTAGAGGAGCAGGAAGGCCATCTGCTCGGGGCTGGAACCAGCAGTCTGGACCCCAGACCTGTGTCACCTGGGCCTCACGGCCTTTGTCCTCCCGCATCCAGCCCCAGAGGTGGACTCCCACACCCACAGCGTTCAATGAGCCCCTACCCTGGGCCAGGTGCCATGGAGGCGCCACACCCAGCTTCTGTTCCCGGCAACCAGGGCAGCCCCCTTACCCGCAGTGCCGCCCCATCACCTCCAGCACGAAGGTCCTCTGGTGGCTGTGGACAGGAACAGGACAGAGGCATCCATGTTGAGCCTCCATGAGCTGGGCTCCCGGCCTGGCCTCACAGACCAGCAAAAACAGCCGCCCTCGAGCCACAGGGGCTGAGCCACACTACCCATGGTCAGCTCTGCCTCGGGAGTGCCTGGGTGGCACAGTGAGCATGGAAGCAGCACACAGACAGACAGTTCTTCTTATTCCCAGGGCAGCCAAGCGTCCAAGCAACATGGGGCCTAGGGTACCTGACCAGCCTTTACTGACCTCTGCTGCTAGGGCTGAAGGCCATTTACCTTGACCAGGCCTGGCCATTGCTGGCCAGCAGCAGTCCAAAGACCAATCCCCGCTGCAGGATGCACCACCACCTGTGGGCCCCCGCTGGCCCTGCAGAGTGGCAGCCTCACCCCTGGTCAGGAGAACAGGTCCCCTGCTTGCTCGCCTGGAGGCCCACCTGGGCCAGCGCAGCCCATGGACCTCTCTCACCTCTGGGCAGTGGTGGTGATGGCGTCGATGACCTCCATGATGCGATGCAGGGCCGAGTCCGTGCCGATGGTCATGTCAGTGCCGCAGAAGTCGTTGTCGATGGAGCCCACCAGCCCAGCGATGTTCAGGTGGGAGTAGGTCTGAGCCGTGCTCTCCGAGATCTTACCTGGGAAGCAGCAGCGGGGGGCCCACTGAGATCCACTGGCCACAGCACAGGGCAAGAGACACCACCTCTCCTTCTGCCCACCCAGTGGTGTGGCCCAGGAAGGTCCCCAGGCCTGGCTTCCCCCTACCCCGGTCCTGCCACAGGACCCCCAAGCGGGCAGGGGGTTGCTGAACCCCTAATGCTGAGTACAGACTCTTCACCCCAAGCAGGAGACCTCCAGGGCCACCTAAGATAGTGACTGTGCCCCTCATTCCTGGGCCCTGCACATGTGGCAGAGACTGAATTTCAAGAGGTCGCTTCCCAACTGGCAACCCTTGTGACTAGGTGCCTTGGGTGTTACCGAATGTTAACTATCACACTTCTGCAAACGATGACAGTCTGCAGCCATGCCTGGGAATCAATTACAGACAAGATTGGCCCACACAGCATGGAGTGAGTCAGCCTGGGACAGCCGTCCACCAGGCCTGGTGGTCCCAGAGGCTGGACTCCAGGGACTCCAGCTCAACCGGCCAAACCCACCCTGCTTCTACAGCCACCCAGGGTCGTCCTGACCTCGGCTGGGCCAGGCCCACGACTTTCACCACCTCCCCTCATCCTGCCTGCACCCACGGCCCAGCAGCGGCAAGGCAGGTGCAGTAGCCTCGGTGCAACCCCTGCCCCCCAGGCAGGACCTGGCCCGACCCCACCTTCCTTCACCAGCTCCTCCAGCAGGCTGCCCCACTCGCTGCGGAAGATGTTGGCTCCTGTGAGGCTGCCGTCTCCACCGATGACACACAGGTTGGTGATGCCGCGATGCACCAGGTTGTAGGCAGCTGCCAGGCGCCCCTCCCGCGTGGTGAAGGCCTTGCAGCGTGCACTGCCAATGACGGTGCCGCCCTGCGACGGGGGGACAGCAGCCGTGGCCGACGGGGCAGCAGGGGGCCCCACGAGGACACTGCAGGGACCTGGTCCGGGGCTGTGGGGGCTGGTGGACCCGCAGAACTGAGAGGGCGAAGTCCAAGGCCTCCTGGAGAAGCCTGGGCAGGAGTCCCCACCCCCTGGGCCTTCCTCCTCGGACAGATGAGGAGGAAGATATCCACCTGTCAGGACGGGAGAGTTCAGACAAGGAACTGAGTGAGCAGGCTCTGAAAACTGAGGGGCTGCATGGGTGTGGACACACACACACACACTTGCGGGCACACACGCGTGTGCACAGGCCAGGCAACAACTCGGGAGAACCCTGAGCTCCAAGGGCACGGGGCAGCTGGGGCCAGCATTCACGTGACAGCTGCCTGCTCAGCTTCAGCCGGGCCCCACCAGGGAGTCCCCCTCCACACACACATACCTGCCTGCCCCCACACACCTGCCTGCCCACCAGAACAAAGAGCCCCACGTCCCACCCGTCCTCCCACCCCTCCCCCCACCTACCACACCACTCTTGGGACACTCTGGGCCGGCCCCAGGCATAAATGGGCTGGCCCAGTGGTGTCACCCTGAAGGCAGAGCCCAAACCCTCCCTCCTCTGCTCCCACAGCACCCCGCAGCTGTCCCTGGATGTCCTGCCCCCCTGCTTGTTTGCTGGACCAACGAGGGCCAGGGTGGCAAACCCTCTGTGTCCCCAGGTGCCAAGAGAGCACAGCCCATCACTGATACTGCTCTGGGCAGGAGAGGTGGGCGGCCCCCTTGGGTTGGCCAGGCCTGGACGAGGCCTGCCCCAGGACACCGGGCACTGGGGTCCAGGCCTGTCTGTCTGCTGCTCCCACTGACCTTTTGTGCCTCATGATTGATGATCTGCCCCTTGAATAAGCCAGGTGTCACCTGGTGGCCTGGCATAAATAGGTGACAAGTGCCTGCACCACTGTCCCAGCTCTGCGGGAGGATGAGGGTCTCCTCACAGAGACATGGTTCAAAAGCCACCTCCTGAGTCCTGGCCCAGCAAGGTGCCTGCCCCCCGCCTTCAGTAAGCTGGAGGGAAACCTCGGCCTTGGTCACTGGGAGGCCAGGTGCAGAGGCCACTCCGATGCTCTGCCATGTCCTCCCCTCCCTGCGCCCTTAGCTGCAACTGAGGGTCCACTGTTGCAGTGGAGGCCTGTCAGGTCCCCTGCGACTCCGAGACCCATGGGAGTCCCATGGCAGTCCCATGGCACGGCCAGCCTGGAGCCGAGCCCGGGCGGGATGGGGTGCACTCCTGTGCATGCACCTGTGTGTCCTCGCGTCTCCACGTGTCTGTATGTGTGTCTCTGGGTGTGCACCCTCGTGCTCACAGGCACAAAGGGCTCACGCAGGCCTTACCAGCTGGATGATGTTGGAGACGCTGAGCCAGTTGGCTGGCTTGATATTCTCGCCTCCCTCCACGAGGCCCTCGTAGCCCTGAAACCAGGAGCGCAGGCATGAGACAGGCGCCCAAGGCAGCCGGACAACCCCCTCACCTGCGAGCAGGGGACCGGGAACCTGGCCAAAACCCCATCCGGCAGGAAGCAGGACCATGGTCCTGACCACCGGACCCACCCCCACCACCCCAGGGCCCTGGATGATGAAGCCGGGGTTGGCCAACGGTCAGGGGCTGGCTGTCCAGGGTGAGGCCAGGGCACCCAGACGGGCCTTCCGGAACACCTCTGCGGGGCTGGCAAGGGTGTCTGCACAGTGTACCTCACAGGGAATATGCTCCTGTCACGGGTGGCCCGCTAGGTGAGGGTTCCAGAGCCACACCCAGGTCACCATGCCCAGTACCCAGCGGCCCAGGGCCCAGCAGCCCTCTGCCCTTCCAGGACCCTCCCTCCAAGAGGAACCCGTGGTCCTGCCCCCTAAGGGCCTCAATTAGATACAGAAACGACAGCAGCATCTGCTCCTGTGTCTGGATTTCCCTCAGCCCCATGTCGCCGTGCACAGCTGTGTCTGAGCCACTGCTGTTCCCCAGCCGCTGGGCGTGCCCTAGAGTCATGATCTGTGCGCCCACGCGGACACGGGGAGGTCTCCAGCTTGAGACGGTTAGAAACAAGGCTGCTGAGAACACGCACGTGTCCCCTGCACGAGGGCTCCTGAGTGCGGGGCACGGGACCTGCCACCAGTGGCTCATGGGCACCCTCGGGCTTTGCTGGCCTCCTCGCCCACCAGCCACGCAGCCGGGTTCCCGGTGCTCCACCCCGCAGCACTGGGCGTGCGAGTCTTCATCCCGGCGGCTGCATGTGGGTCCCTGCGGGTGGCAGTGTGCCAATTTCCCTGGTGACCACGTGCTGTGTGTCTATGCCATAAGCCACTGGCCATCGGGACCAGCTCTGTGAGAAGCGCCTGGTCAGGTGTCCTGTCCATGTCCTCTACTGTGCGGCTACTCCTTTCTTATCAGTAGTTCTTTATACAGTCTGGAGAGAGGACAGGTGCATTTTATAAATGGTGAAAAGACATGGCACCGCTGAGCTAAGATAAGCAGGGCTGCTTCCTCCAGGCAGTCCTCCAGCCCCTCCAGTGAAGTAATGGATGAGCCACCACTTCTGCTTGGCGCTGGAACCCAGCTTAGCTCTGGGCATCTACTTCCTCTCTGCCTCCTCCCTTTGGCCGTTCCAACCTTGTTGTTCTGCCCCCAGGCCTGTAGTGTCCTGGGCCACAGGCTGTGGAGGGGGGTGGGGCAAATGCTCCCACCCCCAGGAGTGGAGGTGGGGCACTACATGCGGAAGGGTGCAGTGTTTCTCCACCTCAGGGACGACAGCCCAGCCTGAGTTGGCGAGCAGGTGCCCGTCTTGCCTGGAACCAGAATTAGAGGAAGGTCCTCAGGGCCACAGGAGGAATGAGACCCCCCCACCCTCCGTCTGGGGACCACCAAGCTACCTTCTACAGCTTAGGCCAGGCTATGTCCTTCCCCTCCCTGCCTCTTTCCCTCCCCCACCCTCTGGTCAGGAATTGGGCCACGAGGACACAAGCCAGCCCTGCCACCACCACCCCTGCACAGAAAAACAGGAAAATTACCCCAAAATCCAGAGCAGGCACTGCCCGGAGCAAACGACTCCACCAACAGGCAGATCTCAGTCTGTGAAACCCAGGACTGGGCACAGAGCCCAGGCACAGAGCCAGCCTGGCCCCTGCCTGCCCCATAGCACACCAGCTCGAATCACAGTCTGAGGACACAGCCCTGTTGGAGCCGAGACCCCACCTCCTCCTGCCCTGGGACCCTGGTGCTCCTGGTTCTCAGGCCTTCGGGACCGGACTGGGAACGGGACTCACACCGCCAGCGTTCTGGGTCCTGCAGCCTGCAGCCTGCAGATCATGGGGCTTCTCATCCTCCACGATCGCGTGCCTGGGCTACAATGGCTGGAACCACTGGGAGCTGAGCGGACCTCTCCGCGCGGCAGCTCGGGCCACCCTCACAGCACGGCAGCCTCAGGGCGGTGGGACTTCTCATATGGCAGCTGGCCACCCCCCAAACCTCCACTGAGGGGCGTGAGAGAAGGCTTTAGACTGTTTTTGATCTAGCCTTGTAGTTCCAGAATGTCACTTCTGCTGATTTCAGAATACAGGGAACGGAGATTACAGCCTGCGGGCAAGATGGCAATGCAGGTAGGGTGGTACTCACCGCCTCCCTCAACCACATCAGAATTACAAGTGAACTGCAGGACCACCATCACTCAGAACCGCTCGAAACTGGCTGAATGCAGGCCTATAACTAAGGATGGAAAGAAGCAGCCACGCCAAGATGGCCCCACCCCTTGTGTGGTGGTTAAAAACCAGGAGGGGTATCTCAGCTGTGGAGGTCCCCCGAGGAGGGTGGGTCCCAGCCCCACACTAGGCCCCCTGCCCAGGGATCCAGTGCCAGGAAGAGAAGGCCCCGTGACTCTGGCTGTGGAAACCAGTGGGGACTGTGGCTGAGTCGGAGGACTTCTGGAGTCCCAGGCAGTTCCTCTCAGGGGCCCCTGCATGGACCTACTCGGACTCCCTCCCTCTGCGCTCCAGCACTGGGCCGGCAGCTTGACAGGCGCCAGAGACACTCAGGGAGAAACTGAACTATCTGGCATCAGGGTGAGGGCAGAAGGGGCAGCTTTCTCCCAGACACAAGTGCTGGCAGAGGCCGTTGCTCCTTTGCGGAGCATCCCCAGTCCTACAGAGTGGGCAGGCGGGCACCATAGCTGAACCTCCATCAACCTGGTTAACGCTATTTGCCCCACCCACCCTGCTGATTCCCTGAGACCCCTCCCACCCAACTTTTGGGCCCACTCAAGCCATTTCCAGTGACTTTTCCATACATATGACCCTCCTTGGTTCATGCTTCGGACTTTCCTGAAACCTCTTAGTCGGGCAGCATCTGGCCTCAGCATGCTCCGTACCTCTTGCTAAGCAGCCCCAGGCCCGGCACAAGCAGCAGCCGGCCTTGGTTCACAGCTGGGCCTCTCTCAGGCCCCTCCATGCCTAGTACAAGTAGCAGCCATCGCAGATCATTTTGGAGCTCATACAGGGCGTCCCCAGGCAGGACACAGGCAGCAACTGACCAGGTCTGCACCCCCCGGGAGGCCTCAGAGCCAGCACCCGCAGGGACAGCTTCGGAGCACATCAAAGCGCCAACCGCCCACCTCCATAAGTGACACCATCAGGGGGCAGACCCAGCAGACAACAGTATTGTAATAACTACGTATGGTATCAAATGGGCACTAGCTTTGTAAGGGCGACCACTTTGTAAGTCGTATAAACGTCTAGCCACTGGATTGTACACCTGACACTAATATAATATTGTGTGTCAGCTGTAACTGAAAAATAAAACACTATTTTAAGAAAAATCTCACAGATACAACCCTCCTCTCCTAGCCTTGGAACCTTCTAGAATGTCTCTGCACAACTCGATCCACTTTGTGTCACCTCAAGCCTCCCCACCTTCCCTCCCTTCCCCCACCCAGGGCAGGCCCCCCGCAGCCCCAGAACCGGCTGCAGGCCGCACGCATTGCTGGCAGCAATTCTACGTGGACTCTGAGCCCACGGGTCTAGTTTCAACTCCTGGGTGAATGAAAGCCATTCCGTTCCCACTCACTGAGACCTTCTCGGTGTTGGCCGTGGGAAGTGCTTCAACTAACAACCCTGCATTAGCTTCTGTGCCCTAACTTCCCCACAAAGAAGGGATCGGTATCCCCACTTAATAGAAGAAACTGAGGGTCCAGGAGGGGAAGGGATGCACCTGTCACAGGGGGACAACCTCAGGCAGGGCTTGGACCCACCCCTCCCTGTCTGGAGGCCACAAAACCTAGGCTTCTCCCTGGAGAATTTCCCCTGTCCTCCAGAAGACTCTCGACCATTATCAGGGTGTGGGCCCCCCCATCCAGCAGCTGAGATTCTAAGAAGACCCGCTCCCCAAAGATAAGCTGGGGCTTTGTAGGGTCCCAGCCTCATCTGGGGACCAGAGCCCTGCAGGAGAGAGGCCCCTGCAAACTGCTGCTCTATTCCCGCAGCCAAGGCTGGGTGTGGCCGGGCCAACGTGGGGCCAGGGGCAGGGGCAGGGACGGCTCACAGGGTGAGGAGGGAGGCACGGGGAGAGCAGAGAGGCTGGGCCTTGCTACTTCTTGCCTAAAAAAATTGAAAACAAAATAACATAGTGCCTCCAGAAAACCACAAGGCAATGGAAGAATTCCACCGTGTCTGTGTGTGTGTGTGTGTGTGAGTCAGCCCCAAATATGACATGGGGATTTAGGTGGGGGATGAGGCCAAGGGGGCACCAGTTTGGCTAGAACGAAAGAGAAAAGAGAACAATACTCTGCCACTTGGTCCAAAGGAGGCTGTTTGCTGCTGTCACCTGGAGGATTCGCACAGGCTGTGTGTGTGTAAGGGGGTGCAGGAGGGCGGGGGCAACAAGTGGGGCCTCTGAGGAGGAAGACAGCAGCTTATGCATTCCTGTCTCCCCAGGGACACGGCCCACCCCACAAGGACCCAGGTTGGGGGAAAGGCTCCTCACACACACCCAGGGCAGTCACCCACCCCTCCCTCTGGGCCTAGACCTCAAGTTGAAACACCAGTGACCACAATGGGACAAGGCAGCTGTGGCCCCTCGGTCCCCCACGATGCCCTTTTGAGCACGTGGAGCCCACCGGTGTGGGGCCTGGACCCCGCTTGGCCTTACCTCATAGATGAGGAAGACCTTGGCTCCCACATAGATGCCCATCCGCGTCACAGCCCTGACGGCGGCGTTCATACCTGCCAGAAAATCAAGCGACACGGTCAGCGGAGATACATGAATGTCAGGACCCTAGAGCAGCCGCCTCTAGGGGGCGCCGAGCCGAGAGTGGGAGGCCCAGCCCCAGGGCACGGGGTGAAGCCCAGTCCTTTCAGCTCGGAGAGTTAGGAAAGGAGCTGCCTCAGGGTTGAACCAGGAAACCCCCGTCCAGCTCGACTCAGCCTGAGTGTGGCCACCAGGCGTGCGCAGACATCATTTCAGGCTCATTCAGTCCCTTGCTCCCGTGCTGTTGTCCCTGGCCCCGGGCCCGAGTGCATATGCACACCCTGCGGCCTGTCCTCCACCCTCGGGAGCCTTTTCCCCGGAGGCCTATACAAACGCCAGGAGCCCCTGCCGTCCAGGTCCCTGAGCACGCAGGGTGGGCAGTGCCCGTCGCTCAGGCATCCTGCAGGAGCACCGCGGCTGCTGGGGAC
Source organism: Tonatia bakeri (assembly GCA_004024845.1). Taxonomy (NCBI): domain Eukaryota; kingdom Metazoa; phylum Chordata; class Mammalia; order Chiroptera; family Phyllostomidae; genus Tonatia; species Tonatia bakeri. The sequence continues at coordinate 34,977 of PVIA01006921.1, read as the reverse complement.
CCTCGCATACCCGTGAGGTCCACACGGAGGCTTCAATGTGAGGACTCTCAACCTTTTACCCCATCTACGGGCGAGAAGCCCAGGCCCCGGGGGACAGTAGGAACCTGCCAGAGCCCCAGCAGCTGAGGGCACCCCCACCCCTCCTCGGGCACTGCGAGCCGCCCTGTCCCCACCTGCAGCCAAGGCTCTGGCTGCTCCACATGCAGCACCGGGGCTCCTGGTGTGGGGCGCCCAGATGTCGGGGCAGGGACCATGCAGGGGCTACACTTGCAGCCTCCACACAGGGCTGAAACCGGAGAACCCCATTTCTAAATAAATCACGAATGGCTCATGTCTCTCCAGGGCATGGAAGTAGGGTAGCAGAGGCTGTCCATGGGGGCAGGAGCCCAGAGAGCACCCCACCTCCCCCCAGACAGCGGGGCTGCCCCAAGAACCCAGATTGAAAGCTGAAAAGTTGCTGCCCGTGGTCGGGGGTGGGGGTCCATGGGCCGCAGGCTGCCCTGCCCGCCCTGCCTTCCCAGGTGGGGTGGGTGGCGCTGAGGAAGATGGGACGGCAGTAACTGCTTCCTGCAGTCTCCCCCATCAGTCCCATAGCGGGCACCGGCGTGGCAGCAGGCGGTCCACTCTGGGGCATCTGCCCCCCCAGCAACCATCGCTGGCAAGGCCACTTTGGGCCCACCGCAGGCTCATGGTCCAGGCCCCACCGAGGGCAGGCAGGAAGGAGGCCAGCTGCTGAGAACAGGGGGAGGAGAGTGGATGGGGGTGGAAGGGCAGTGGCCAGGGACTCATGCCCGCAGTCCCATCCAGACACCTCTCCAGTCACCCACCCCTGACCTGGCCAGCTACTGCACAGGCCAGCCCGAGAGCATGGCCACCTCACTAGCCAGCCTGGTGGACTCCAGGGACTCCAGGAGCAGAGCGCCGTTCTCAGCCCTTTGGAGAACACCCCCAACGGAACCGGATACCATGGAGACAGCAGCCCTTTCATCTGTTTTTCTTCCTCAAAATAGTCCCTGGGCCAGTGGGCAGAGTGGGCAGGAGAGCAGCTCGTGCGCCAGCGGAGGGAGCACGAGACCCTCGCCCCTCCGAGAGGACCGGGGAGGTGCGTCCCATGATTTCCTGCTGGAGGAAATGCCCCGTGCCATCCAAGTGAGTGAGGTTGACGTGTTTGGGACTTTATACAGGCAGCTCCCAGAAAAACAAAACGTACAAGATGGTGCCGGTGAAATGACACCGGGCTCAGCAGGACACTACATTAACAGGTGATGTGGAGACACAGCCCGGCTGGGACATACGAGATGGGGTGGGGCGTCAGGAGGCTCAACCCTCACCTGCAAATACCGGACATCAGTGTCCTAGTGACCGACAGGACCAGGGAGGTCCTGCCTGTTCTTTAGGGGCAGGAGGGGCCGTGCACAGGCGGTGGCCATGGGGTGGGGTGGGGCGGTGGGCGGGACGGGCTACTTTACCCGTCTCCCTCCCGTTTCTTCTGCACGAAGTCCCCTGACATCCGCAAACAACTGCGGTCCCTTGACTAATCAACCCTTCCTGCGGTCAGTAAGGCCCCCAGGTGGCAGAGGATACCGCTTCCAGGCTGACTAGAAGGAACCTGCCAGGTGGCTTGTCTTGCCTCCTCCCCCTCTGTTTACAAAAGGGGAAACTGAGGCCCAAGGGAAGTGCTGGAGTCAGGTCACAGGGCTGGTCAGTGCTGGGCCAACCGGGACCTGGGTCCAGCCCTCTGCTCCATGAGGTTGGCTGGTGTGCACATTCCAACAGCATCAGACTAGCATGTGGAGGGCAAGTGCCCACCAGGGCGCCCGTTCAGCCCTGCTGCTGTCAGCCCAGCGCCAACCAGGGAGGGCGCTCACAGGACAAAGGAGGACAGACATCCGAGGGCACGTGCAGGACCCAGGCAGCCAGCCTCGGGAGGGCACAGGTGGCACCAGCAGGTCTCCATGAGGTCAGCCTTTCTGTGGAAGCCGCAGGGGGAGGCCGGACACAGCCTGAGCACCCTAGTCTGGAACTGGATTGCGGAAGCAGCAACGGGAGCCAGGTGGGGGCGCACCCACGGCCTGGTTCCAGAACTTACAGACCAGAAAGGCTATGTTTTGCCACTGTACCCACTGGCCCTGCGTCTGTGTTGCGGCATCAGCAGGGCCCTAAGCTGGGGGGAGTTTGCACAGTCCTCCCCAGTGTGGCTCTAACCAGAAACCACGGCTCGCTCCCGTGTCTGTGGGTGGGAGGTTGCACGCAGGAGAGGCGTGGAGGCTGCCAGCGCTCTGGGGGAGCAGTGACACTTCAGAGAAAGGCATGAAGGTCAGCCAGCAGGTGTGCGGACGGCCACACTCCAGCCGCGTCCAGGAAGCGCGGCCTGTTCTGTGAGAGGCACCAGGGCCACGACTCAGACAAGCTTTGCACCCTGACCTAAATGCATGCGTTGTCCTTCCACCCCCCGCTAGGTGCTGTTGTCTCCATGGCTAGGGCAGCGGTGTGGGGTGAAGACCACTCTGCCCGCACCACCCGTGGGAGTCAGGACCTCACCGGCCCCTTGGTGCTGTCTGGCGAGGTGGGTCCGACCCCGAGGGTGTGCCCTCTCTCGCAGTCTAATCTCACTGGAGGATTGGTCCTCCCCAAGGCTACCCTCTGAGCCCGCTCACCCCAGCCCAGGCCCCCGGCCACAGGGCAGACAGGAACAGGCAGCCAGTGCGCTGGCTGCCAGGGGCTGCGGAGGTGTAGGAGGACACACTGACTGCCAGCCAGACCAGGCGCTAAGGGTTCAGCCTGAATCCTCGGGAGGGCCCCTTGCAGTTGGGGACACAGACAGAGGCCAATTCTTCCTTCCTTCCCTGGCTTGCAAAAGCCTCTTTCCACCTCTGAGTGGGGAATGGGGGGTCCCTGAGGAGTTCCAGCCTGAGGTGGGGGGCAGGGCAGGGTGGGGGAGGGGTGGGGATGTCCACACTGTCTGATCTGGAAGGAGGAGGACCAAGCCCAGCTGTGAGGCTTGGAGGTGCTGGCTCCTTCCCTTCCAGTCCTCCCTCCTGGTCTACCTAAGGTCTCTCCTGGGGTTCAGGGTGCAGCCACCTGGCCCAGCACCACAGGTGCCGAGCTGGCCAGCCCAGGTCAAAAGCCCTGAAAAACAGCAGTCAGGACCAGACTAGGCTGCCAGGTGGGGGGCACCGCTGGGGTTGCACCCGCCCCCAGGCAGGGCACCTGCTCCTCTCTCTCCCCGAGGCCTGGACTGCAGGGCCCTGACGGGCTTTCCCTGTACAGGGGAGTGAGCACAGGTCTGAGCTAAAGGGAACTCGCAAGCCCCAAGTCACCTCCCCAAGGTACCCGCTTCCTCACTAGCCTCAAAACGAGACTGGGGGCTGTTCTGGGTAGGTATGCTACCTCCCCTGCCAGCCAGGTTAAAGGGGAGAGGACTGGAGGGATGCAGGCGACAGAGGCGCCCTGGAGGCCGTGGTTGCAGGGCTCAAAGTGTCCCCAGGTCTCATTTCACAACCAGGAAGAGCCTGGCTCTCATGGAATTCCGGAACCTGATCAGCTCAGCACCGCCTTCAGGAAACAGGTCTCCAGACACATGCCATCGGGGAAGCGGAGTGGGGAGCTTCCCGGCCGGGAGGGGAGACAGCGGCCAGCCCCTGCGCCTGCCCCGCGCAGTATCCCCGGGCACTGCCGAGCGCAGACACACCTCCGCGGGCGCGCGAGGGCGGGGCGCGGAAGCCGTGGCGTGCGGCACGTACGCGGGCGATCCGGCACGCCGGGGAGGGTAGGGGAACAGGAGGGGGACTGGAGGCCTCAGACAAGGGAGGTCGCTGACCCCGGAGAAGGGAAGTCGCGGAGCCCAGGTCCTGGCCGACGGTGGCAGGCGCGCGCTGAGTGGCCGGGAGACAGGTGGACGCCCCCCGCCCGCCTGCGACAGGCCCCGCGCCCCGCCCACCTTGAGCGTCGCCGCCGCTGGTCAGCACGCCTATGGCCTTGCCGGCCCCGCACATCCGCAGCTTCTCCAGGTCCACGGTGGCCATGGTGGCGCCGAGTCTGGCGACTTGCTCTCTGCCCGCGCTGCACGCTCTCCCGGGTCCCGCCTCCGCCCCGCCCCGGCCCCGCCCTCGTCCCCGTGTGAGGTCACCGCTGCCCACGCCAGTGGGACGACCGACGGGGGTCCAGCGCCACCGCTCGGAAAGTGCCCACAGCTATCCCAAGGGTCCTGGGGTGGCCAGCTCCACCACTAGTGGAGATCTGCGACCTTGGCAGAACTTGGCAAACTGTTTTGAGATTTTAAACCTGTTCAACAAAGGCGTCCGTTTATTGAGGGTCCGTTCTGTGATAGTCCAGGTGTTGTTAACCTAGCAGAGCTTTTCAAGGCGTTAGGAAAGGCTTGCCCTTAGCGTAGCCAGACCGGAGGCCGGCAATGCAGACACAGACCTTTTCGAAAGGAAGGTGCAGAAGTTGTTATTCTAGGCCCAGGCCTATTTTGACTTTTTTTCTTAGGAAGTTCATGGCTGCAGGCAGTCCTCTCGCAGTGACGGCTTTCCAGTTGTAGCTGAGGCGCCGCTGAGAGGGGCCAGCGGTTCCAATGCCCAGTGGGAAGCACAGCCGCGTTCATTCATCCGTTACTTCAGTGAATAGGTGCTTCGCCCTTGGAAAGCTCTGGCACACCAGGCATCGTAAAGGGGTGGGGACCTGGGGCCAGAGAGTGGCCTCCACCTTGGACGATCAGAGGATCCAGTTGATGGGGGAACTTGAGAGCTGGAAAATTTTAGTTTTAGGTAACAATGAACAAGCTTAGTAATGAGCAAATAGAAAAAGCTACTGTTTCGGGAACTGAAGATATGACCCACCCCCAGTCCAGGAGACCACAGGCTTTGACCTTTGGGCCCCAGGCATGGCGTCTGCACCCTTGAGCTCTGGGGAGAGATACCACCGGCCCAGGATGCAGATAAAGCAGGAATCACCCAGAGCACAGATAAAGCACCACCGTCCACAGATGAAAGGACGCTGGAGAAACCGCAGCTTTCCCTGTAGCTTCTATCTGATTGACCTTTCTCCTGAGTTCCAAATCTCTGAACTACACTCCTTCCTCCTTATAAACAAGGTTAGCTTGGAATGAAACCACCCACTGTCTTCTCAGTTCGCTGGCCATCCGAGTAAAGCACCCATAAAAATTCAATCCCACCACCACCACCACCACGCCACTTTAAAAAGAAAAAAGACAAAAAAAATTCAATCCCAATCTCTGCTTATTGGCTCAGGTGGGGTGACCTGACAGCAAGAACGCCAGCTTTTCCAGCTTCACAGTCGGGCTAAGTCATGGAGCCCCTCCACTGAGTCAGGTGTCCTCCGACCCCTACCCAGTAGGGACTCTGTGTGGTCAGCAGAAGGGACTTAGTCCCAGCCCTTAGAGAACCTGGTAGCTGGAGGGAGCGTCCCCCCGGTACTGAACTCAAAGGGTTTTCACTTGAGTGTTCTCTTCAAAAATGAAGCATGTTGTCACGAGGTGGTTTGATTTACTGTCCTTGCAGGAAGTAAAGGAGACAGCGGGTCATATTCCAAAGCTCTGCCTCCTCAAAGGGAGTCCAACCCATCACTGACACACCCTCCTTGGTTGATTGTACATTGCAGTCTTCTTTGCAGTCACTCCCATCATCCAGTTGAGTGCCTGTCAACTCTTCCTGTTGACCAACGCATCTGCAGAACACGGTGCTGTGTTTCACCATTTATCCAGAAATAGCATTAAGAACTGCCCAGACCTGGAGATCCCTGCCCTATCTGACACTTGCGACCGGATCCAGGGCTGCAAGGGAAGGCGTCCATCCCAGGCAGCGCTGACCCAGGGGCTGCGTTGGAAAGGCCAGACAGCCACTAGGAGGCTTGAGGCCGGGAGAGAGTAACATTCTGGGCTGAGTGGTGACATAGGTGTGTTTGCTTATGAAAATGTAGCAAGCCGATCACCTATGATTTGTGCATTTTTCCTTATGCATTGTGTTCTAACAGAAAGTTGACTTTAAAATATCCCACTCTAGGGGAGGGGGTGATGGGAGGTATTAGTGGCAGGGGACAGGCTTTCAGGTCCAGAAGGGCCCGGGGCTCTGCTGACCCGCGCAGAGCCTGCGTGGTTGGTGATGCTGCAGCGCGCACTTCCACCTCACCGCGGGGGCAGATCTTCTGGGAAGTGTTCTCATAATAATAATACTAAATAAAGAGGCCAAGAGAAAATGTTTTATATTTTTCTAAAAAAAAAAAGACAATATTCCATTTTGCAAAGTGTTTGGAAGCAGCCAAGGAGGCACGCGATCCCCGAGGGCAGGGAAGGGCCGGAACGGCGAGCTCTTGGTTCACTGGGAAATGAAATGCAAGGACCTGGAGGAGCACGCACAGAGCCCAGGGTAACGCGCACGCGCACGGAAAGGTGCGCCACCTCTAGGGCGGCCAGGGTGCTGGCGTGTTTGAGCATCACTTGCTGGCTTTTCTAGTTTTCTCACACGTGTAGGTGTGCCCGTGCGTGTTTTCAAAAACACAGGGTTTCACGGTGAAAAGCTAAGTGGCAAATGCAATGTCGCCAGGCCAGGGAAGGCTCCCGCAGCCCCCGCTGGGTGGAGGCTCCCGGAGGACATGGGCCGCAGGCTGGCCCATTTCCCTGGGAACTGGTAGCGCTGGATACCTGCTGCTGTGTAAGTAAGGACCCCAAAGCTTAGCGGCCGGAAGCAGCAACAAGTAGCTATTATCTCGTGGTTTCTGAGGGCCGGGGCTTGGGAGTGGCTCCACTGGGCTGTTGTGGTTCGGGATCTCTCGAGAGGCTGCAGCCACCACCCTGGCTGGGCTGCGTCACCTGAAGGCTGGAGGAGGTGCATCTGGGATGGTGCCCCCATGTGGCTGTTGGCGGAGGCCTCCGCCCCTCCCTGTGTGGCCTTAGGGCTGCCGGGCTGCTTGAGCATCCTCACAACGTGGCAGCTGGCTTTCCCCATGATGCACTTGAACCCGTGGGAGAAGGAAGTGGTGCTCATTCATTCACTCACTCATTCATTCATGCACAGGGTTGTTGAGACTGGCAGACCTGGGCTTGGGACAGGATGGGCACTCAACCCAGCCCAGGGAGCTCACAGCCCATTCACGGGCTGGCAGCTGTCAGCCCGGAGTGGATTTGCCTTTCAGAAGTCCTGCGTGTGCAGCTGTTCAGAAATCAGGCAGAATGGCACAATTCGTCACAATTTACAAAGGAAAATCCTCTCTAACCCCTTGCTGTAATACAACTGTCTGTGTTGTGTTTTCTACCAGTATTTCTCTCTCTCTGCCTATATATGCACACACATACATACACACACTCACATGTATGTGTAATCATATACACACATATATATCCATACATTTCTGTATATACATATATATATGAGGTCTGTCCAGAAGGTATACAGCCATATAATATGAAAAATGGAGACATTTACTGAAGAAGATACAAGATACAAGAAACATTGCACATGGAACAATGACACCTCAGTCCCCTTCAAAGTTGGCACCTTGGGACCTCACACAGTTCTCCCAATCACCATCAGCTGCCCTGTGGTATTTTCCTGAATCTCATCGATGGTCTGAAATCTCTGCCCTGTCAAAGGTGATTTTAGTTTTGGGAAAAGCCAGAAGTTGCAAAGTGCCAAATCTGAGCTGTAGGGAGGCTAAGTCACCTGGGTGATTTGATGTTTTGCCAAGGCCCCCTGGACAAGACGTGATGCATGAGCAGGCACGTCGTCGTGATGGAGCTGCCAAGCACCAGTTGCCCGCCGCTGTGGCCTTCTGAACTATCCGAATAGTTTCCGCGGAGAAATGTTCAAGCTTAACACAAAATCCGATGCAGGTTCATTGTTCTACTCTCTCATTCATTTTGAATGTGACGGCCACACAGGACACATGCTCATTTGACAGCGTCTACTGCCCTCACTGACTAGCACAGTGACGTCGTCATTGTTCACACACCCGCATTCCAGCCCACTCCCCTTGGCTGCCAGGCGACATCGGTGCCGTGCAAACCGTTCTTGCTACATTAACAACGGCTGGAGTTGCTCCGGACAGACCTCGTATTCTCTGTGTCCATATTCTCCCGTCTCTACACAGCCTGGGACAGAAGCAGGTTTGCAGTTGTTCATATGTAAAATAATACAGCAATTAATAAATAGTAATACTAGATAAACTCTGTGTTGTGCATACTCACAAGTATAAACCTACTTTTGCCCAATCCTGTATATACTCTCTAAATATGTATACACACACTTTTTCTCTACAAATAAGTCGATAGACTAAGTATATACATCTGTTTCTCTCTCTGTGTATGTATATATAAATATATACAAATACACACTTTTTCTTTACACATACATAGGCAGGTAACAGATTAACTATATCCATCTCTCTGCATATATGTGTGTGTGTATACACACACACACGCTATCTGTGTGTACCCAGATATTATATATTTAAATAAAGAATAGAATGTGACACTAATCTGTGTTCATCCACCAGGCTTGTGTTTGTCACTCTTTTTTTTTAATCCTCACCTGAGGATATATTTATTGATTTTTAGAGAGAGAGGAAGGGGAAAAGAGAGAGAGGAACATCAATGTGAGAGAGAAACATCGACCACTTGCCTCCCATATGTGACCCAACCGGGGATCAAACCAGCAACCTTTGGTGCATAGGACAGTGCTCCAACCAACTGAGCCACCCAGCCAGGGCATGCTTATTATTCTTATTATTTGGCCAATACCCCAGTCTGTGGCTATAACATTGTTTCTCAAAATGTTCTTGACTACTGGACATTTACTTCATTTTAAGGTCTTATGCACTTATTCTAGAAGTATCTGCCCCTGAACCTGGCTCTGGACGGCCTGGGTTCTGCACCATCAACAACACCGACCTGCCCCTGGCAACAGGGTTTGGCTGGGAGATGGACAGTGGACAAGTAACCCCACAGAAGAGGACAGTTGGTCACAAAGGGGACCGTGCCCTGACAGGATGGAGGGAGGCCATGGTCAGCAGGCAGGCGCCCACCTGAGACTGGGCACAGCTGCTATCACCTCTGGGAGGAGGGCTTCCTCAGAAGGGTTCTGTCTCTCCTGGGGGCAGTGGGGGCTGCAGCTTGGCATACAAAGTGCACTGTGGGGACCGGTCAGTTATTCGCCAGCTTGGAGCCAGGTCACAGGTGGGCTGCGGCAGGTGGAATGGGGAGACCCGTCCCCACTAGCAGCCTATGCCTCGGAGCCCCAGGACCCTTACCCTCAGGGGCGGTCACCAACCTTCCAGATGGGGGTTCTTGGAGTCCTGGGGGAATGAACAGAGTGCAGCCTCTCAAAACCGTCCTTGGAACACTGAGTCCACAGGTAACAGGGCTTCTGCTACAGGAGCAGCGGGTGAGGTGAGCCTTCAGCCCGGTTGAGGTGAGGAACGGAGAGCCCGGCCTGCCTCGCTGTCTTGGGTCTCACTGTCTGTCTCTGAGCCCACTGGGCACGTCCGCACGCACCAGGCTCTTCACCTGATTCTTAGTTATGACCCCAACCTGACCAGTCCCTGTTAGTCCCCAAACAGGACCAGGCACTGCAGGGCAGCGGCCCAGCACAAAATGCAGCTCAGACCCCTTGTTCATAAATTGTTAATAATTTCAGAACAGTGACAGCTGAGCCCCCAACCTATCAGCCAGGCCCCCACACTTTGAAGGCCATCTCCTAAAGAGAATCCTGGGTTTGCGGAAGTGACACTGGGCCACCAATGGGAGCACGGAGCCCCCAGGGGATGGCCTCTATGGACTTGTTCTGGAGGGATTCCGAGGAAGCCGGGTGTCCAGTTCCCCAGGCCCCACCAGGTGAGACCGATGGTGCCAGGGCTGCACTGCACACCAGGCTGAGCGGAGGCCCGGGCCCATGTGTGTGCACATTGGCAGAGGATGTCCCAGTGAGGCTGCCCCAGGGAGTGTGGACACTGATGGGCAGGGTGCCCCTGACATCTGGGTTCGCCCTGGTCAGCTCACCAACACGTACCCCACTGCTACCCCCACTGGCTTCTTCAATCTTCATCTAGCCCTGGGTCCCCCTGGGGTGGGGCAGGGCTCAGCAGCGCTGGGATCTCAGGTAGGCGGGGCCCTGAGAGTTGGGGAGGGTCCCGCTCCATTCCCTCCTCCCCTGCTTTGGGTGACGCAGGCTGTGCCTGCAGTGGGTGGCCCCCTAGAATCCTCCTCTCCAGTCCTTCCCTTCTCTGTCTTTTCCTGAGCAGGATCCAGCCTGCAAGGTGAGACACTCCAAGTGCATTCATGGCCCCTTCATTCCCCCTGGCATTGCTGTCCCATCACTGCCTGGCCTGGCCCAACCTGGAACAGTGGCTCACCCACTCACACACACCTGCTCAGTCAAGAGGTATGGGGCACCTACCCTATGTTGATGAGCGTCAGGTCTCCTCCAGAGATAAAGAGACCCTAGACATCAGCTGTCCTACGTGAGCCTGCCCCTCCCCCAACCCACTCCACAGACACCACCTGAAGAGCCCCTGTGCAGGCAGAGGGACCCAGGGGGTCTCCAGAGCGGCTGCGTGGGGCAGGTGGACTCCCAAGAGGCCAAGGGCTGGGAGTCCTGTGCTGGGACCTCTATTCCTGCTATCGCTCCCTGCCTGGGCCTCCCTGGGTGGGAACAAAAGCCCAAGTCAGCATGCTCCTGCCCCCCGGCCCCTGTCCTACCTCTGTGTCATAGCAGTTACCTTGTCTGAGGCCACCATCCTCTTGTATGTGAGTTTTGTATGTGACCCATCCCTCCACCAGAATATCCCTCTGGGACCCCATGCCTCGAAATCTGCTCAGCATATAGAAGATCCACAAGGAAGGTTTCTTGAATGAATGAATGAATGAATGAATGAATGAATGAATGAATGAGGTGTAGTCTGTTTTCTCAGCATTGAGAAAACAGACTGCAAAGAACCAAGGGAAGGAAATCTGAGCGGGGAGGGGGGCAGCCCTGCAAAGGCCCTGGGGAGGGGTGGGCTTGGCCCCTGAGGAACAGAGTCTCTGCACAGCCGGGCAGAGGCAGAGGTGGGGGGACCAGGCGGAACAAGGGGACCTGGATTTGACTCAGGCCCCTGGGCGGCGCAGGCGCGCTCCAGAAGCAGGGGGCGCTGTTCACTTCTGGGTGTGAGCCCTGCTCACAGGCCTTCTCTTCCATTTCCGCAAGTCCCCGGCCAACCCGCTCAGCCTACACTTCAGGTGCTGGAAACAGGGGTGCTCAGACCCCCAAAATAAACATACCCCACCCACTGGAAAGCAGGTTAATACCACACAGAAGCGACTTTGATTTTAGTGCACACGATGGCTGTGTTTACAAAGGTGGGATGTATTTACAAGCAGTGTTGACAGCACTTGAACTTCTCGGTTCTTCTTGGCCCTCACCTGGACAGCTCCGGGGTGAGCAAGCACGTCCCTTCTGTCCCTCTCAGAGCAGAGTCACCGTGAGCACAAGTGGGCACTCGGGGTCCAGTGATGCAGGGATGGAGGGGAGGGTCCGATCTCACCGAGCCCCTGACCTTGCCGCACCGAGAGGCCTGGGCCCTCCCGCATTAGGAGGGAAAGGTGGGCGCCTCGGCCAGCGGGCGGGACATGCTCTGGATGGCCCACTGCAGGATGCCATCGAAGGAGTGCTGCGGGACAGAGCAGAACGAGGACACGGTCCTGGCCAGAACCCCGGGGAACAGGTGAGCCCGCCCCGCCCACATCTGGCCACTTGGGCTAGGGGAACGGCTGGAGGTGTTGACCTCCTGTCAAAAGAAGTTGAGGCCCCGAAAGGCCACATTTTCTTCCCAACTAATCTGGCTGCTCATCTCTGGGCAGAGAGGCCTGGCTCAAGAGCTGGGGTGAGATCCACACACAGCAGGGCTTCGGGGGCCCCCACCCCACCCCCCGGGAGAGTCACGGCCTCCAATGTAGGCTTTGGTGGCCTGGTTGCTGGGGCTATGCAGCCTCTGGCCTGCATGCTCAGGCACCAGGACCTCCAGGCCAGCTAGAACAGGGGTGGCTTGGGGTCCCTTGGTACATTTGTGCACCCTTGCGAGTAGAGAGGTCAGCACCATGCTGGAGCCCATTGACCTGGGTGCTTGGCACACCCAGGGCTGGGTCTCCTAGCCCCTTCTGTGGCTTGGGTGCTGGTTGCCTTGGGGGTGGGGGGTGGGGAGAGCAGTAAAGGACAAGGTGGAAGACAGGTGAGGGCCCATCCAGGTGATGTGTTACCTCGCTTAGGAGGGACTCCAGGTCATCCCTCTGCAGAACGGGCTCGTGACCAGTAGAATCATCCCCTGCCTAAAACCCAAGAAAGGAAGGTCACCCCAACTTCCACGCCCCTGCTGGGGGCACTCCCATAGAAACAGGACTCCCTGCAGAAGTGTCAGGGGCTGGGGGTGGGTGCCAGGTGCGAGGGCCTTGGGGATGCTGTGGGTACTTCTTTTGGTGGGTCCCTGAGAACTGAATTCTAACACCTAAGTCCTTCTGGGGGCAGTGGGTACAAGCAGGGTGGGTGTGAGTGAGCCTGCGGCTGCCGGCCCAGGGCCCTATACCTCCACAAGCTGGCTGTCCCAAGAGCCCAGGCCTGCCTGCCTCCACACGCTGCATGTGGCCCTCTGGGGAATGTGAGGTGACTTAGGGAACTCTGTCACTGATGGAATGTGAGGCCCAGAGAGGAAAGTGCCTGTTCCAATGCCAGCCATTCGGCCACCCGACAAGCTGGGCCAGGGCTAGCAGACCGCTGGGCGAGGCGCCAGACCAGGGAGTGAGGCTCCTGGTCGGGAGGGGAGAAGTCACACGTGGGACCAGGTGAAATCGCCGGGTTGGTAGGTCCAAACAGCCAAATGTCAGCACCTCCACCTGGGGGGTCTGATCAACACAGGCCCTGCTGGGTGCCACCAGCCCTGGGTGCTTGGAGGAGGCTTTTCACTCCAACATGGCATGACATCCCACAACATAACGGAAAGTTAAGAGGAAGGAACCCAGGTCTCAATAAAGGAAGAATGTTCTAGAGAGAGGTACCCCCTCCTGGGACACCCCCCCCCCCGGCAAGGCTGCCTGGAGGAGGTGCTGGTGAGCTGGCTTGGAAGCAAACGGTGCAGATGGGTGGGGACCCTGAGGGGGGCTTCCAGCAGCATCAGGGCCCTGGCAGTTGTGAGTCCTGACAGGTGGTCCTGCGAAGCCCCTCCTGGTGGGGCCTTGCGCAGTGCCTGGGGGTCCATCTCCTGCACAGCGTGTCATGGGGCTCGAGGCTCAGCTAGGAAGCAGCTTGTGCTTGGATGGGGGCAGCACGCGTCACCTCCCCCAGGGACCCCCAGAGATTCCTCCAAGCCCTGGATGTGGTCAGGAAGGCCTTCGCCTATGGTAGCCAGGGCAAGAGGCGCCACCGTCTGGGGACTCCTGACGGGGACACACACGGAACCCCCCAGGTTCTGAGGGAGCCCAGGATGAACTACCTGCCCAGGGAGCTGCGGGGCCTGGGCTGCCTTTCCTCTGGGACAGAGGAGCGTGGAGAGAGGGACTTCCCCCAGGGACCCCAAGCTGCAGGACAGGGCTGGAAAGGGTCCCTATGCAGGCCTGCTAGAGGACTGGGGTGTGGACAGAAAGGGGGTCCATGCAAAGTAGCCTCACTGGGCGATCTGATCAGAAACTCCTAAGTGGGCAGGTCATGGTGGGTGGGCACAGGCAGAAAACTTCTTTAGTAAAAGGCTTATCTTGGCCTTAGGCCCTACCCATTGTCTCTGTGAACACACCTTTGAAAACCGCCCTTTGGGACCCCTCCTTCTAAGGTGTGACCACCCTCCACAGAGCACGGGGTCTTCACTGTCCCTGATCTGTCCCTCATGCGCCCCTGCCTGGCTTTCTCCCGCCTCCCTGGAGCCTTCCTTATTGACCCTCCTTAATCACAAACGCAGAGGAGAATCTGTGATTCTGTGGAGGCCTTTGCTCAGTTTTTGAGATCTTGCTCCCAGGTGTATCCTGCTGGACTCAGACACACTTTTATAAAAATTCTGTGTGAATTTGGACTTCCTTCGTGGACAGGGTGATTACACGGGTGGGTCACCCTCGGTCGTGGCAAGCGTGTGCTCATTCCCGCTGTGGAGCCTCCTTCCGCTCGCCGAGACCCCACCCCACCCGGCGCTGCCTGGCTGGGGGAGGGGCGCCGAGGGCTAGGGGAGCTCTGGGCACAGACGTGCATCCCACCTGTGACTTCCTAGTCACCACTGCTTAGACGAGTTTCCTTTTTACATAGATTTAAATTATAAAAAGAGTAGTTTTTTTACAAGACACTGCATATAAATAAGAAACGCATGGTGGGGGGTACGGTGCAAACCCGCGAAACAGGCGCCAGAGCCTGCTCTTGTGATGCACTCCCCTCGACTGTCACCTCGCGGGCCCTCCTTCCCCCACTGGGGCACTAACCTTGGCGGGCCCGGTAACCGGGCGGGCTGGGCTCAGGGCAGGTGCCCCCTCCCCCGGGGCTGGGGCAGGGTCTCCAGAACAGGATCTGCAGCGCAGGACGGCCCTGCGCGGAGAGGAAGACAGGCTGGGGGCTGCCCCGGCTGGGCCGGGGATTGTGGGGTGTAACCGGGGGTCTCTCTCGGAGCCGCTGGGGGCGCCACTCCGCCCCAGTCCATCACACTCACCCGGGCCGGGCGCCGGCCGAAAAGTGGCAGCGCCAGTGGAAGGCAGCGGCGCAGTGCGCGCATCGCAGCACGTCCGTGCCGTCTCCGCACACTCCGCACCGCGCACTAGTCGCAGGGCCCTGCGGGGCAGGCGGAGCCGTGTCCTGGGGTCGGGAGGGGCACGCTACCCACCCTGAGTCCTCTGCCCTGACCCAGGAACGCGCCAGGGCTGGACGGCGTGGTGGGGCGCATGTAGGAGAAGGGCGGTTTGGGGAATCCCCAGGACACTGGGCGCTTTTCACCCTTTGGGCTGCAGCCCCGAGAAACCTGGTGCTCCAACCTCACTCCCCCTTGGTGGGTGTGAACCCCCTTTAGGACTGGTCAAGGGGTCCCTAGAATGGCACACTCCAAAAGAGGCATGAGGAGCTGGGGGACCTGGGTTTTTCCCCAAAATGCCATCCTACCCTATTTTACTGTCTTGCTTTTGGGAGTGGAGCATGGGGGTTCCGGAACAAGGAGAGAATGTCTTGCCCAAGCAGGAATTCCTCCAGAGCCCCCCACCTTGTTCTGGGTGTTCTCCCATAGCACCCAACCCCTGTGCCTCCTTCCGGCTCCCCACCTGCCCTCCCCATGGCCAGTCGGCTGCCCCTGCCACAGGCCTCCTCCCAGCCTTGAACCTGGACCCCGGTTAGACTCCCGCCTGCTTTCCCCTTCCAGTGGCTTCCCCTGCTGTCCCTGTCCTCCCACTGCAGGCTGCCCTGCAGGCCCCGAGCTCCCTGACCCCAGGACTCCAGGACCCCAGCCCTCACCTGCTGCCCCTCAGGGCCCACACACAGCAGGGGGCGTAGGGCAGAGGGGTCCAGTACGGGCAGGGGGGCTGCCGCAGTTGGGGGCAGCAGGTGCTTGTAGGTCATGGCAGTGTCCATCCCGGCTGGGGGCTCCCTGAGCAGGCCCTTCACCTCCTCTCCTGAGGACCTCAGTCCCAGGATGACCTGGAACCACAGGTCAGCGCTCAGAGGGGCTGCAGGGCACTAGCCTGGCTCCACCCAGGGCATCACTAACTGCTGGGAGCTGGGGGCTGGCGTTGGGGAAGGGCTCCCATGCTGGGTCAGAGAGGCCCAGGTACAGTCCCAGTTCTGTGCTCCTCAGCCCTCTGCCCTCTCCCCATCTAAAGATGGGGTGCCCGGGGCCTCAAGGACCGTCAGAGCAAACACCCCATCTACACCCAGGCATGGGTTGTATCCTTCATGTCTCTGCTACATCAGACACTGCAACATTTTGGGGTGAACATTACCAGTGGTCAGAGAGCAACCCCTGTGTTGGGCTGACAGAGCCACGGCCCCCATCCAGGCACCGAGAAACAGGCCACTGTAGGGCAGCTGCCCAGGAGCTGGCACCCCTCAGGCCCCACTGCAGAAAGTCAAATGGACGTGGCCAGGCCATGGAGGGTGAAGGAGCACACGGTTCAATGGCCAGGCAGGCCAGATCCACACGAGCGGCCAGCAGGCAAGGCCCCAGGTGGACAGAGGGCCTGGAAGGGTGCCTGCGCTTACCGGGGTTTCTGCCGGGGGCTCCTCAGCTCGGGGCTGGGCCCGCTGGGCTCTTCCCTGCAGGCAGCTGCAGCACCTCCAGGTCCCGCTGCTCAGGTTGGGTTGTCGCCGGCCGGAGGCATGCAGGGCAAGGCAGCAGGTTTGGGGGAGCCCCAGACCCAAAACTCAGGGGAGGCCCGAGGGCTCCTCCAGCATACCCTTTCCTTTCACAGGTAGGGAAACAGGCCCAGGCAGGAGGTGGGCAGAGCCACACTGGAAGGACCTGCCCGGCCAGTCAACAGGAGGGCCAAGGACGTCCACTATTTATCCCTGGGGCATGGCCCTCCCCTGCTGGGTCAGTGTTGCCCTGTGTGCTTCTCTGAGGAGCCACGAGAGTGCCCAACCTTCATCCCCTGCAGCTGCCTGGGCCTGGCTGTCACGGGCCGGGTCTGTAGGCAGCGCTGCCCTGTGCAGGGGTGCTTATACCTGTGGACCCACCACGTTGCATAAGGGAGGTGGTGCCCAGCAGAAGGGAGACGGTCAAGGGCAAGAAGGAAGAGGACAGAAGAATGATAGACCGTCAGTGTTTGTGGGATGCTGCACAATGACCTGGGCCCAACCCCGCATTTTAGTGCAGAAGCATCTGAGGCTTAGAGAGACGGGACCGGCCAAGGTCACACAGTGAGCAGGGCCAGAGCCAAGGCTACAACTCCCCCTGGGCCCTGCCTGCAGACCACCGTGGCTTGTGAGCACTGGTGGTAGAGAGCGGGACTCTCCTGATGGGCAGGGGAGGGGTGCCAGGAGGTAGACCTGCCCCTGGGGTGCAGCTCTGTGGCTTCTGGGATCCCTGACTTTGCTTGGGGTGGGGCGGGGGGGGGGGTCAGCTGCTCATGGGAGTTTGCCCCAGAGCGTGGAGTGAGATGGGGTGGGCTGACCGCTCTTTGCCTCCAGCCTTTGCTCTGCTGAGGGGGCCTCAGGGCCCTGCTGGCCAGGCTGGGAACGGTGCAGCCACGTGGGGCGGTGGAGTGAGAGCAGCCCAGGCCCCAGCCACACGGCCTGGTGACCTGAACCAGAGCTCCCTTGAAGGTGGGCCTCACTTCCCACCCGTGGGACACAGACTTCTGGGCGGCCTCCCACTCAGGGTCAGTGGATAGAGGTGGCTGTGAAGCCAGATGGGGGGTGGATGGGTGCTGCGGAGGTGACCAGCGTGCCAGGCTCACCTGGGGATCTCCTGGAGTGGCGGGGACAGGCAGGCCAGGTGAAAGGCCCGCGGGCAGCCATCACAGCAGATGAGCTCCCCTCCGTCTCGACACACAGCACACTCGTCCTCATTCTTCTGACGCAGGAGTCCACATCTCGTTGGGGGGGAGGTGAGGCCCGGCCTCCCCGAGAGCCCCCAGAACCGCCCCATAGCAGGGCGCCCGGGGCACCCAGATCCCCTGACCTGCTCTGCTGCTGGCAGATGCCTGCTCCCCGGCCCCCCAAGACCCCTTGCATCCCTGCAACTCCAGCCCCTGCACACTCCCGGGTCCTCTCTAGGGAAGAACAGACCTTCAGAAAGTTGGCTTCTTGTGGGCTCCAGGCGGCCCCTAGACCGCACGCCCAGCCCCGTGCTACCCCTTCCTCTCAGGGCAAGGAGGTGTAGGCCCTTCCTGTTGGCCCCAGGCTCCTGCAGTCCCCTTCCCCTGAGGCCTCCAGTCTGCCAGTGTCCTGGCCTGCACGGCACCAACCATGCCCTCCTGGGGGCCCCCTGCCCCAGAAGCCCCCTGAACTGCCGGGCCAGGCAGCCCTCCACAGCAGTGAGCACGCTCTTTGTGACAACCCTCCTGGGCCCCGCCGGCGGGGGTGGGCATGGAGCCCTCTCGCCCCTGGGTGCCAGGGCCCAGACAGTGTCTGGTGTGGAGGGGTGGGGACCTCTGCCAGATTCTGCCTCCTTACGGTGCTGGGAGCCCAAGCATGGGCGTGGCGCCTGGGCTGCCAGCAGGGGCCGCTGCACCAGCCGTGGGCCAGCTGTATGATGAGGGCCAGCTGGCACCTGCACCAAACGCTATGGTTTGAAAAGCCCAGGAAACCTTTCTCAGACTCATTTGAGTTTTTACAATTGTGTGTTATCAGAAAAAAGAGAGTGTTGAATAAAAAGAGCTCTGCCCTGCAAATGGGAGCTTAGGCCTTTCCTGTGGTCACTGGAGTGAGGGCCCTGTGACACTGGGGCAGCCCCCCACCCCGCCACATCTGGGAGTTACCTGGTGGAGCTGGGGCTCGCTGGGGAGGACAGCAGGGGCTGGGGCCCTGCCCTGCTGACTGGCCCTCGGATCCCCTCCAGCCTGCCAGGGAGGAGACAGGGTCACCAGTGGAGGGGCACCTGCAGGCAGAGCTCCTGACAGAGGCCACGCCGCTGCCATTGTGTGTCCCTGGGGTGGGCGCCAAAGTGCCCACCCCAGGGGCGGTCGGGCAGCACTTACAGGGGCTGCAGCCTGGGTCCCCTTGGCTCGGACCAGGGTCTTCAGGCCACTGCTGCTGCGGGCTTTGCTCTTTGCTGCGCCTGGGTCCTCAAACTTGCTGGGAGCATATACGCCCCCAACCTGGATGCACTTCTGGGTGCCACCTGGGAGGAGACCCTGAGTGGCCCGGCTGCCTGCCCAGGGGCCTGCTCAGCCGCACCGCAGGCCCAGGCCAGTGGCCAGTGGCCAGTGGGAACAGAGAGGCCGAGAGCTGTGCAGCTGGATGCTGCTTCTCCCCCACGTGCCCCAGTCAGGTCTGGGGCCGGGGTCCTGGGCCCAGGAGGGCTGGCTGCTGGGGAACCGTGCTGCCTGCTGGTCCCCCAAGTCCACGTGCACCTGGAAAGTTGGTGCGGGGCTTTGTCCGGAAGTAGGGTCTCTGCAGGTGTAATTAGTTAAAACGGGCTTGCACCGGCACCGTGTGCAATGACAGGTGTCCTTGTGAGGAGAGGAGAGGATACAGAGAGACCAAGGAAGGGGGCCCAGAAGTTTCCAGGTTGGCTGGTCCAGGAGTCCCTCCCCCATGGGGAGCCCTCAGTACCCCCCACCACTTCCACCACCCCTCCAGAGCCAGCAGAACCCCTCAGGGATGCTGGCCGCCTCATCCCTGGTCCTGCCTGCTCCGGGACCACCAGAGAGCTAAGGGGCGATTTGGACCCTGGGACCAGTGGGTCTACCTGACTCAAACACTTGCTGGATGAGGATCCCCTCCACGGCCCCACAGGCACCTGGGGTGTCCCCAGATGACACAGCCACGGCTCTCTGAACCGACGCGGACATGGTCTGAATCCCTGGGGAAGGGGGCACCAGATGGGGGCCATCAGTCGGGAAGATGGCCCCGAGCACCTGCTCCAGACGGGACGTGGGGAGCAGGAGGCGCCTAGAGCGGAGTCCTCCTTCTTTCCTTCAGCTCAGGGCAGGTCTCCGAGGCGGCCCAGCCCCTCCACACGACAGAGTATGTGTGTGTATGAGTGTGTGTGTGTGAGAGTGTGTGTGTGTGTGTGTGTGTGTGTGTGTGTGTGACTGTGAGGGACAGCTGAACATGGCAGCCAGGAATGAAAAGGGACCCTGGGACATGGCCCCGGGCCATGCTGGGAGGCAGGCAGAGTACCCAGGGCCTAAGCCCAGGTCAGCGCCAGGTGACCACAGGGGTCTCTGGGGTCCTGTTTTCTGGGGCAGAGAGGGGCCAGGCTGCATCCAGCCAAAAGACCAAGGAGGACGCTCTAGAGGAAGGAAAGCTGAGCTGGCTCTAAAGGGCAGGCGCAGGAGGGATGGCCTGGGGTGCGCCCTCTTTCCCAGATGTGGCTTCGGGGTGACATGCCAGGCCAGCATGGTCCCAGGTCCCAGGACAGGCCCTCAGAGGACAGCCCCCCCCCCCCCCCCCGCCAAGCCCCGTGACCCCGGCCCCAGGGGCAGAGGATCTGGGACCTGCTCACCGTTTCCCAGCGGCAGGCGCTGTGGTTCTGCGGTGCTCTCCTGCTTCTTGTGGGGCTTGGCCTTCGCCTGGGAGCCTGTAGGGGGAGCTGCAGCATTCGGCCGGCTCTCCACTCCCCCTGCAGCCAGTTGGCAGGCAGGGTGGAGAGCACAGGGTGGGGGGTGGGAGCTGTCTTCCAACTGGGTTCCCTTTCTCTCCACGTGAGTGAAAAGGAAGTGACACCCGCCTGCCTACTTCATGGGCACTGGGGCAACCTCCAATGTGTCCACTAAACACCCAAAGGGGACCTTTGCTGACCGCTCCCCCCACACTGGCTCCTGTTGATCCATTGGAACAAATGCTCCCACAGCTGGGGGTGTCAGGCTCCCAGGGGGATCTGTGGCCAGACTGCTCCTCACACAGACTGCACACCTGGGCTGGAGGTGCCCCTTGGGGACAGGGCTGCTGATGGCGCAATCCGAGGCTCCTCCAGGGCCTTCCTCTTGGTGGGGGGTTTGGACACTGGCACTGTGGCCTTGGGGCCAGTTGGGGGCTTCCTCCCCTTCCGGGGCTGGCTGAGGTCCACATCTGCAAGGCATGGGCGGAAGTGGAAGCCCAGAACTGACCCCCAGGCAAGGAGGACAAGGGGCCCAAGGCTTTCGCCTCTTAGGACTCAAGGTTGTCCTGGGTCATACCCAGAGTCTCCCTGACCCCCACCCTCTTCTGTCTTACAGATCCCACTGGAGCTCAGCAACGGGACTCAGGAGCCTCAGCCCCCCACAGGGGAGGCTGACCCACGGGACCCCAGGCGCCCCCCAGCACCCCCACCTTTGGGAAAGCTGTCTAGGACAGGCTGCAGCCGGGCATATCTCTCCAGGTTGTAGTCCTTGAAGAGAACTCTCCAGAAGTCCAGAATGACAGCCGCATCTTGGGTCAGGAGCCAGGAGAGCAGCGAGTAGAAGGCCTGCGGGCAGCCCTCCTTCTCCTTCAGACGCAGCGTCTCCTGAAGCAAGAGCAGGTGGTGGGGGGCCCTGCCTGTGCTTCCCTGTACCCCCTTCTCTCCCACCTTCACTGTGGGACTGGAGGGTGGGCGCCAACCCAGAGGAGGCTGCTGGCCCCCCAGGCACTGTGCCCATTCCTCAGCTTGGGGCAAGCTTGAGGATGGCATGGGGGTGTTGGGGTGAGGGGGCCCACTGGGAACTCATCTTAGGGGACCACGCCCCTGACTTGAACACAGGCTGGGGGAGGGTTGGGAGGTGGGGCTTTGGGGATCCGATTTGGGGTCACGACTGGAACGAATCCTGCGGACAATCTCCTAGGCTGGTGGCTGGGGCTGGAGCAGGCTAGGACATTGGGGCAGGGGCCAACCTCTAACTTGTTCTGAGGACCATCAGTCAGGCTCCTGGGCAGGGCAAGGGGGTGGCTAGGGCTGAGGGCAGTGGCGCCTTAGAAGCGGAAGAGTGGGGAGCGCGGAGGAGGCGATCTGCCTGGAACTCCTCTTCCCCAGCGCTAACCCCAGCTCCTGGGCGTCGGGTGTGGGGAAGGCTAGGAGCCTGTGGGTTCCGGGTTGGGGCCCACCTGGAGCTTGTCCTCCGGGACCACGTCGTGGTCGGCTAGCGCGTGCAGCAGCGGGAAGGCGCTGTCCACGGCCACAGCGATCTCGGTGCGGTGCCGCTTCAGGAGGCGGCGCAGCGCCGCGTCGCCGCCGCGGGCCTCGCCTGCCATTGCAGGGACCCGGGGAGCGAGCCTGGGGGCCTCCTCTCCCCGCCTGGGGTCCCGCGGCCACGGGGTGCCAGCGGACTTGTGAAATGCCTGGGCCGTGTCTGCTCACGCTCTCGCAGCCGCGGCGAGCACCAGGGCGGGCACACCTGGGCGCGCACCGCTGTGGGGCTGCGCGCTGCCACCGCTGGGTCCCGGTTATACCCGACCCCCCAGGGAAAGAGCAAAGGCTGTGCTGCCCCAAAGCCAATCAGGGACCAGGGAGCTTCCGGAGGGGCAGGCCTGGAAACTTCCCTGTAACTGAGTGACTGAGAGTGGTCCTGCCACCGGCCGGCGCCCCCGCTCTGCACCTGCCTGCAGCCTACCGGCCTTTCTTTCCCTTGCAAAGGAAGCTTCTGGATCAACCTTCCCAGTCCCCTGTGCACTCATGTGGGCCCAGCCTCAGGAAAGCAAAGCCACTTCACCTCACATCTAATGGCACCTGCTGGGCCAGCACACTCCCAAATTCCCACAGGAAGGCACCCAGGGGTGCCTGGGAACCCTGGTTTTAGGGGTGACCAGTGAACATGGCCTTCAGTAGCTCGGCATCACCCTCTTGTGAGCACCCTCCTCCTCTGCCGCCACTCCTGCGCCCAGCAGCTTATCTCCCACCACCCCATCAGCTGAGCGGCCACTGAGGGGCCACTGGCCACGAGACATGGTTCCAGGGGAAGTAAAAACTGCCAAAAAGGTCCGTCTTCACTCCACTTTTTCAAAGCCATGAACCCCTTGCAGGCGCCCCCATGTCCTCCAGCCGAGCCTGGCCGCCGAGGGCGTCCCCCAGCCCCGGGCTTGGAGATGGGCAAAGAGGCTCTTGTAGAATTCTGGACTTTCCACCAGGTGGGGGTTTCCAGGACAGCGCCTTTCTGCAGGTGACCTGGAGCTGCCAGGACATGTGAAGGTGGCCTGTGGGAACCACAGAGGGACAGAGGGCCTGGGGCCAGGAGCTGGGCCACTGCATCCTTGGAGGTTACCTCAGTTCCCCTGTGAGGCGCCAGGGGCAGTGACCTGCTGGCTGCTTGTCAGGCCTCCTCTAGGCCCCGGTCCTCACCTGCAAGGGAGCGAGCACGGGAGCCCCTCTGCTGGCGGTGCCTCAGTGGGTCCAACACAGACCTGCCGTACAACCCGCAGCCCCACTCCCGGGTGTACCCGCAGCCAAAAACGTGAGCAGAATGTGGTGCACGCATGTTCACAGCGGCACTGTCACAGCAGCCACGGAGGCGTGGGGAACCACCCAATGTCCATCCACAGGAGAAAGGATGAGTACTATGTGGTCAGTCATGCAATAGAACAGGTTCAGCCATAAAAGAGGTGACATTTTAATGCACGCTACAACATACGTGTACCTTGAAACCATTAGGTTGAGCGACGTCAGACATAAAAGGTAACATAATGTATTACCGCATTTATATGAAATACCCAGGACGGACGAATCCATAGAGACAGGAAGCACATTATTGGTTTCCAGGCGCTGGGGCGGGGGCGGGGGCTGGTGGCCGTCTGGCGAGTATGCAGTTTCCACTGCGGTGATGAAAACGTGTTGGAAACAGAGGGGGTGGTTGCACAACCTTGCGATGTACCAATTGCTGCTGAATTTCAAACTTCCAAATTGCTAAAATGGGAAATTTTATGTTATGTGTATTTTACCACCATAAAATTACTTAATTTAAGAAATCGGTTGGGCCTGTTTCTGGGTTCTTATTCTGTCCTGTCGATGTATGCGTCCCTCCATCCACCAGTTTTACAGAATCTTTGTGACTTTGTACGAAGACAGCCATGCCTTCTGTTGACAGGAGCGTTTCGTGTCTTCTTTTCCGATCTTTGTCTCTGGTCCCTTTTCTAGCCTTATTGTCGTGGTGAGAAGTTTGGTGCTATGTGAAATAAAAGTAGTGCGAGTGGATACCCTTGTCTTGTTCCTGATCTTTGGGGGAAGCTGTAGGTTTTTGTAGATTCTTCATTGAATTTAGGAAGTCCCTTTCTATTCCTGTATTTATGAGAGTTTTCATCCTGATGGTGTTGCATTTTGTCAGATGGTTTTCGATTGGTATGATCACATGATTTTTCTTCTTTAGCCTCTCAGGACGGTCAGTGACACGGACTGACTTTTGAATGTAGAGCCAGCCTCGCGTCCCTGGAACGAACCCCACTGGGTCACGGCGCGTCACTCTCCTCCTGCATTGTTGCATTTAACCAGTGATTTGTCAGGGATTTTTGCGTCTATATTCACAAGGTATATTGGCCTGTGGTGTTTGTCTGTCTGTCTGTCTGTTTGTTTGTTTTGTGACACCATGCAGGGATTTCAGGGAGACTTTCAGGTCTAGAATCCCAGGGAGGTCTGGCCGAAGATGTCGGCCTGGAGGTCAGCGGGTGGTTGATGCGTTTTGAATCCTGAAGTTGAAGTAAGAAAGGCCAGCCTTCCCTTGGCTGCCCCACCCCTGAGACAGAGGGCAAAGGGAAGGGCATGCGGACCCCAGCCAGAAAGTTGTCCGAGAGACCAAGACACTCAGCGGCATTTCAGCGGCCAGGTCCCGTGAACGCTAAGGCCAACCTTCAGCTGAGTCAGTTGGAGGCCACTGGTGAGGTTGGGGGTAAAGTGGGTTCAGGAGGGTGGGGAAAGAGGAGTGATGTCAGGTGCACGTCCCCTGCAGAGAGGTGCTCTGAAATGGGGAGCAGCATTGGGGGAACTCCTAACAGTTGTTTTTTCCTGGGTGGGGAAGGAGAGGGGCAGGACAAAGAGGGAATTACCTGCTGGAGGAGAGAGGGGGCTGTGAGCCATGGCCTTGCATGGCCCCACGCTGGCCCCCAACCACAATTTTGCAAAATAGATTTTCTTTTTTATTCTTTTTAAAACAAAGTACAGAGAGTTCCCATGCACCCCCCACCCCCCCCCACACACACAGCCTCCCCCACTATCAGCATCCCCAGCGGACGGTGCACCTGTTACAACAGATGGACCCGCCTGACACCATTATCACTCAGAGTTTACGCAAGGATTCCCGCCCGGGGGTGTGTGTCCTATGGCTTCGGACAAAGGTACAATGACCGGCATCTGCCACCACAGTATCACACAGAGTAGTTTCACTGCCCAGCAGTCCTGTGCTCTGCCTGGTTATCCCGCCCTCCTCTCAACCCTGATCCTCTTTCCTGTCTCTGCAGCTTTGCCTTTCCCAGAATGCTGTATTGTGAGAACCAGACAGTTTGTAGCCTTTTTAGATGGGCTTTGTTCACTTAGTCGTTTTCCTTTAGGGTTCTTCCCTGGCTTTCCACAGCTTCCTAGCTCATTTTTTAGCGCTGAGTAACATTCCGTTGTCTGGACGGGCCACAGTGGGCTTATCCATCCGCCTTCTCCAGGACATGCTGGTTGCTTTACCATCAACATTTTTAAAAAGATGTTATATATTTATTTTTAGAGAGAAGGGAAGGGAGGGAGGAAGAGAGGGAGAAAAACATCAATGTGTGGTTGACTCTCACACGCGCCCCCATTGGGGACCAGGCCCACAAACCAGGCATGTGTCCTGATTAGGAATCGAACCAGCAAACCTTTGGTTCACAGACCAGCACTCAATCCACTGAGCCGCACCAGCCAGGGCATTTATTACCAACGTTTTACACTTAGTTTATGGTCTGCCTTGAACGGATCTCTATGCGTGGTGAGAAGCGGGCAGGGGTTAAGGGTCGCCGTGTGCATGGGGGTGTCCAGTTGTCCCAACACTGTTTGTTGAAAAGACTGTCCTTCCTCCACTGCGTGGCTTTTCCTCCTTTGTCAAAGACAGGCTGCTTTGGGTGTGAGGGTCTGTCTCTGGCTCTCTGCTTTCTCCATGGATCCACGCATCTGTCCCCTCACTGCACCGTACTCTCCCGGTGCCCTTCTATTCCTCAGTCAGGCTATGGGTGGGCTCCTACCTTGCCTGAGTTCCCGACAGGCCTCTGCATGCCCCCAGCAGGCTGGGATTGCCCAGCTGACTTGTGGGCCGGCGCCACAGGCCCACCTGAGCCCCTCACGGGGACCCCTTCACAGCTCCGTACTCAGAGCCTGCCGTCACCTCGGCCCTCGCTGGTCTGCAGCGACCCCCCTCCATATCCAGCACCCAGGTCCAGGTTGGGGTTGAGGGGAAGCCTCCACCAAACATACCAGGGGAAGGGGACGGGCAGACTGGAGGACCACCACGCTGACAGGCTCCCCATTCTGCCTTCGCTCACCCTGGGATGCCTGCATGGAGGTCTAGGAGGACCTCACAGGGCAGAGGCCCCTCCACGCCCCTCCTCTGCCGGGCCAGTGCCCAGCCTGGAGCTTTCCCAGCCAGCCTCCGCCCTCCTCGGCCTCCCCACTGCCAGGGCCTTCACCCAGAGCTGAGGGGGTGGCCATCGGGGCACCAGGAGGACACCTGTCTGGCCCCCGCTATGGCCCAGTCAGCGCCGGGACAAATACTACAGAGTTTAAAAAGAAACAGAGAAGAGAGATTTTATTTTCATAAAAGTTCGACTCCTCGGCCCCACGGTGACGGGGGGGCTGGAACACAACGTCACTGTTGACTTTGCGACTTTGAAAATTGAAAGGTGCAACCTGCACACAAATAAAACCAGGCTTCCAGACACACAGCATCAAAATGAACATTTATAAGCACGCCATAGGGAGGATATCTGAGTAAGTGGGCCTGGGAGACCGCAGGTTAAATACGGTAAGCAGATGTGTCATTGGTATTCTTGGAGACCTTGATGCCACGATGACGCCTTGAACGTACATGTCCAGACAGCAGACCTGTAGCCCTGTCCCCAAGGCTCCCCTGCGTCAGCTACGGCTCGGGTGCTGTCAGGAAGGGGCACGGTTCTGGGGCTCACATCTTCAGGGATGATGAGGCAGTTGTCTGTTTTGGCCAGGAGAGGGAACTGTCTGGCCATTTCTATGGTGGCTCCTGCCCCTGTGTTTGCGCTCACAGGGCACGGAAGGGTCTAATCGTTTTCCGCTCACGTCTTTGTCACAGAGGAGTCTCGTCTGAGGCCAGCTCTGTCAGGTTGTTCACGTCCCCCAGGAGCACACGCGTGCCCCGATGTCAGGGGCTGCCTCCTCTCTCCACACTGAAAGCGTTGACTTCACCAATGTTCAGGAGAGCAGGCTGGGTGTGGGGAGGGGAGCCGCGGCAGACAGAAGGACGAGGGCCAGGGCCGGTCCTGAGTGACCCGAAGGTCACTCTGTGTTCCTGGTGAGGTCAGGACCAGAGCAAGGGCCAGTTTCACTTTCACTCCAACAGCTATGTCTTCAGGAGAAGAATGAATGTTCATTCATTCATTTATTCATTCACCTATGAAAGGATTACAATCTGAAATAGAACTAGAGGGTGCAAAATGGAGAATCTCAGAAAGATAAAACTAAGGACTAAGAGGCTGACTTCCCGTAAATACCTGATTTGCAAACCGCTGATAGTGCTGGAATTTTCCTGGATGTGGGGGGAAGGGGTTTGGCAGAGGCACCTGGTATCAGCCTTGGGAAGAGCTGCCGGAGGCACAGGCACGGGTTGGAGGTGACTCAGGGGGAGCCGGTCTGGGCTGGGCTGAGTTTGTTTTCTTGACTGCAGAGCTTTGTCTGACAGGAAATTTTCCAGGCTGGTCTTTGTGTTTTTTTATTTTAACTGGCTCTAACCAATTCTCCTGTCCTCATGTCCCATGCCCCTAGATGCAGCCCACCCCAAACCCTCAGTGACCTCGCCTGCAGCTGGCTCTTCCCTCTGCCTTTTTTTAGTAAATTCCTATTACTGAGCTTGCCCCAGTTTATCTCTTTTTTTAGGTGGAAAACCCAGGGAACAACAGAAAATATCATGACTCCCCACGTCCTCTCACTAGGTGGTCAGGTGACTTGACCACTGAAACAGGGAGGGGTCACCATGTTCCCTGCTCTTGCGGTGGCCTCACATTCCAGAGAGAGGCGGGTAGAGTCCCGTCAGTCGGTCTGCCCCAGGGGGACCCTGGGACCTCTTGGGTTGGTTGCTGCTACGGTGCACCCAGCCCTGTCTGCCGCCTTTTCAGGATGCTGGCCCCCATTGTCCCCTTGGCTGACATGTGCTCTCGCTGGGGCACCAGCTGCCAAGCTCCTCTCTGCCTCACCTGCTGGAAAATTCCTCCCCAGCACCTGGTGTGTGATCCAGGGACCCTCCCGACCCTCTGGGGTACACTGCGGGAATGCAAAGAACAGCTTGAGGGCTGAGGTAAGGGAGGTGTCTGTCACCACGGTGAGGACACAGGTGTGCCCCTGGCAGGTCAAGCTGGTTGGAGCCCTACATGGCCACACTCAGACCCAGTTAGGCTTCCGCTAGCCTCTGAACCCAGCCGGGATCGAGCTGTGGGTCACCCCACTGGGCCAGGAGGCACTTCATCACATGCCCACCGTGGCTCTGAGGGGGTGGGGACTTGGCAGGGAGTGTAAGCAGGTCTTAACAGCTCCCACACCAGCCCCGAGGATGTCCTGGCCACAGGAAGGCAGGGGTACACCCTAGAGGCAGGGGTACCGCCATCCCAGGGCGTGGGTGCTGCCGGCTGCAGGCCAGGGCAGGTGGGGAGGGCTCAGCACAGCAGGAGGCTCTGTGGAGGTGGAGAAGCTGTGTTAGATCTCACCCTGGGCTCCCCGCCAGGACTCTCCCATGTGTGATCTTAGGGCCTGCAGCAAGGACAGGCGGCCCAAAGTCCCCCTGGGCCCAGCAGCAGCAGCCAGCAAAGCAGCCTGAGCATCCCAGGGCCTGATTCTGGTGGTGGCTCTGGGAATTGAGCTGGTCCCCAAGAGGTCAGCTCCTCTGAGGGCTGTTTACAGACCACCAGCGCCTCCCCCTGCCCCCACCTCCTGGAAGGCCCCAGAGACAGTTCACCCAGTGGACAGCTTCAGACCACATCAAGGTGTCACCACCCAACCTCCTCTACCAATGACACACTCAAGGGGTAGACCCAGCAGGCACCAGAGCCCCACTGAAGTAAGTCCTGCTCTTTGGGGTGGGCCCCTGCACAGCTGATCCTCCATGGTGGTCGGAGGTCGGTGGACAGTAGTCTCACTTAGTCCTTGCAGCTGATCACCTGGATAAATCCCTCCCACTGATGTGCCAACAGCAATCAAGGCTCCACTACAAAAGGAGGGTGTACTCAACCCACACTGTGGGTGCACCTCGAGTACCCAGCTTGGGTGATAGGGGAGGCTGTGCCACTAAACCCTATAGGACACCTACCACATAAGGCCACTCTTCCCGGCCTGGGAGACATAGCAGCTCTACCGACTACACAGACACAAACACAGGGGGGTCACCAAAAGGGGGAGACAAAGCAGTGAGTCCCAAATGAAAGGACAGAACAAAACTCCAGAGAAAGAACTGAACAAAACATAGACAAGGAAGCCAAGCTACTAGAGGCAGAGTTCAAAACACCGGTTATAAGGACGCTCAAGGCCTTCGTGAGAACATAAATGCATGAAAAAGGGCCAGTCGGGAATGAAACACACCAACTGAAATGAAGAATGCACTAAAGGGAGCCGCCAGTGGCGTCGATGAAGCCAAGAATCAAATCAGCAATTTGGGTTATAAGGAAGCAAAAAACAGCCAGTCAGTACAGCAAAAAGAAAAAAGAAATCCGTAAAAAGTGAGGAGGCTCTGGGATAATTTCAAATATACCAACACTCACATCATGAGGGTGCTGGACGGAGAGAGAGAGAGAGCAAGAATGTACAAACCTATTTGAAAAAAATAATAACAGAAAAAACTTCCCTAACCTAGTGAAGGAAATAGACGTACAGGTCCCGGAAGCACAGACAGGCCCAAACAAGATGGACCCAAAGAGGCCCCCTCCAAGACACATTCCAATTAGAATCCAAAAGGTTAGAGACAGAGAGAGAGAACCTTAAAATCAGCAAGAGAAAAGCAGTTAGTTACCTATAAGAGAGCTCCCCTAAAACTGTCAGCTGATTTCCCAACAGAAACGTTGCAGGCTAGAAGGGTTTGGCGAGAAAGAATTCAAGGTCATGAAAGGCAAGCTCATACAACTGAGATTGCTCTACCCATCGTTAAGCATCGAAGGACAGATGAAGATCTTCCCGGACAAGGAAAGGCTAAAGAAGTTCATCACCACCAAGCAAGCATTATATGAAACGCTAAAGGGTCTTCTTTCAGAATGAGAAGTAGCGCTCCTGGCGCTGCACGTGAGCCCCTCGGGTGCGGCCCCGATACCTCCTCCGTGAGACCGCAGCTTCATGAAGGGACTCAGGCTCTCGCCGTGGCTGATGGAAAGCCCAGGGAAGGAGTCAAGACTGAGAACAGCGACCGTGCTGGTCTGAAGGTGGCGGGGCAGGATGGCCCTGTGGTGCAGGTTAAGATGAGGGGACACGCACCGCCTGGTAAACCAATGGAAGCCCGTGGTGAACGGCGGGGTTTGCCAAAGAGCAGGTCGGATTCCGATTCGGCGGGCAGCCAATCGGTGAGACAGACACACCTGCACAGGGGGAAGGGGGACGCAGCTGACGTGTTCCAGCACCAGACACGGGTGTCTACTGAAAAGGGTACCTCTGCTTTCCTCCAGCGCTCTGTCCTCCAGATCGAGGAGGCAGCCTCCATCAGAAAACTGCGATTCGGTTTCACCACCTCCTGACAGCTACAGCGGAGTTCTGTCTCCGTTCTTTCACGTTCCCTCTCCCCATTTCCTTATCGTACATAAGGTAACTGATGTACGTGCACAAGCATTTGCATTTTTTTAACTGAACAGACAATGGTATGTTTTGATGGACATCACACGGAGATGGGGTGGGGAAAAACACCGGTTCCGTGAAGATGCCCCCTTTCTCCGTTAGTGGCATGCGCATGCAGCTCTTACCCTTCTACTCCAGTCAGTTATTTTGCTCTCGCTGTTTAACAAAAATAAATAAATAAATAAAAATCCTTGCATATTTTGTTTGATTGGAAAATTTTAATGTTTTTCCCTTATCATTGTAAAACCAAGGACAATTTTATAACTTTTTTGTACGTAGCTGTTACTCATAGGGCAATCTGTTTTTAGGTAGGGGCCAATTACTCTGAAAGAAATGAGTCCGAGGCAGTTTTCCCTTCCAGTCAAGGGTCTTGTTGTCCTATCCATCAACAATGGGCTCTGGAAAACAAAATGAGTGAACAAGCAGAGCAGAAAGAGACCCACAGACACAGAGGACATTTGGACAGTTGCCAGATGGGAGGGGGCTGGGGGTGGGCGAAAAGGTGACGGGATTAAGAAGTACAGCTTGGCAGTTCCAGGACAGTCACAGGGTTCCAGAGAGAGCACGAGACCTCTGTTCTTTCCTTCTGGAAGGAAAGATTTCAGTCAAGACAAAATGCAATAAAGCAAGCGGGAATTCCCTGGCCGCAGCCAAAGCACTCTGAGACGGGTGTTTATTAACGCTGGGGACAGCGACACAGGGGAGGGCTCAGCATAGAAGAAGCAACTGGAGAGGCCAGGCTGGGCTGCCTCAGCTCCCCGGGAAGTCAGGGAGAAGGAGGCCCTGGAGACAGGTTCCGGGGGTCAGCCCTAGATGAGCTGCCGCTGCCCGCTGTTCCCCTGGTTGCAAATCTCCTGGGGACCCTTAGAGTTTAGGAGGTACGTGTCTGTGGGGGAAGAAGAGGGAGAGGGGAGAGGGAGAGGCAGGGACAGGCTCCCAGGAGAAGGAGCAGGTGCTGGGCCCTTTGCCCTGAGGGCTTATCTCTCCCTTACAGGCAGGAATGTTAGGGGAGGGTCTCAGACGTGCTCCTCCAGGGTCGTGGTCTCCACTGATTGGTTGGTGGCAGGGCAGGGGGTCATTAGCCACTGCAGCTGGTCCCGAGGCAGCCAGGGTGTCGCTTGCCTGGTTTTGCTTCTTTCTGGGCCTGGAGGTGAAACACAGCTGACGCCTAGATGCTGCTTCTAGGGAGGAAAGGTCAGCAGGAGATCTAAACCACATGACCAGTGATAGGAAAGATCAGAAGGGCCAAACCGCAGGACCAGCGATATGCTGGGGGGCGGAAAGGTCACCCTGGGGGCGAGGCCCTTGTTTTCCCTCTCACTACGCACCCCAGGCGTTCCTCTGAGATGACCTCCTGCACCTGGCCCACCGTCCTCGCTCTGCTGGTGCCTGTGTCACTGCCTCCAGCACCGAGATGTACATTAGTACAGCACAGGGAACACAGTGAAGAACATTCTAATAACTTCGCGTGGTGGCAGACGGGCGTGAGATTTATAAGGATGGCCACTTCATACGTTATGTAATGCCTAACCACTGGGTGTCCACCTGAAACTAATACCATATCGTATGTCAACTGTTATTGAAAATTTTAGAAATGAAAATATAACCAGAGACATTAAAATAAAGAACAAGCGGACAGTAACCAGAGGGGAGGTGGGGGGGGGGACAGTGGAGAGGGGAAAGGGAAGCAGGGTCGTCAGGGAACACGTATAAAGGACCCCTGGACAAAGCCGAGGGAGGGTAGGATCGAGGGTGGGAGAGGCGGGTGGGAAGGGAAGGCGGGTGTGGTGGAGGGAAAATGGAGACCACTGTACTTGAACAACAATAAAAGAAAAAAAAAGAAAAATTTAGAAATGATTTTTAAAAATAAATAAAAAGTTGATCAAGAAAAAAAGAAAACTGCAAAGTTTATTCTCTGGCACATTTGAGATATTGCTCCCTGGCATGTGTCCTCAGTTTGGCTCAATTACACTCTTACAAAAACAAATTATCTTCCCTCCACTTAAAAAAAATAATAAATTAACTATTTGG
The DNA here is from genome assembly GCA_004024845.1 of Tonatia bakeri. Taxonomy (NCBI): domain Eukaryota; kingdom Metazoa; phylum Chordata; class Mammalia; order Chiroptera; family Phyllostomidae; genus Tonatia; species Tonatia bakeri. The sequence continues at coordinate 2,394 of PVIA01006921.1, read as the reverse complement.
AATACATATTTCTAAACATTCCATGCTCATGGGTTGAAAGAATTAATATTGTATAACCATCCATCCTATCCAAAACAATCTACAGGTGAAATTCAATCCCCATCAAAATTCCAATGACACTTTTCATGGAAACGGAAAAAAACAATTGTAAAATTTGAATGGAACCACAAAAACCCTAAATAGTCAAAGCAATCTTAGGAAAGAAGAACAAAGCTGGAGGCATTGTTCACCCTCCTTTCGGACTACGTCGCGAAGCCGCAGTAGTTAAAGCGGTGTGGTGCCGGCACAAAACCAGACACAGATCAGGGGAACGCAACAGAGAGCCCAGAAATGAACGCACATGTAACTGGTCAATTTATGACAAAGGACCAGGAATGCACAGCGGGGACAGAAAAGTCTCTTCAGTAAATGGTGGTGGGAAAACTGGACAACCACGCACAAAACAATGAAACGAGACCCTGGTCTCACACCACGCACAAAAAATAACTCAAAACGGATTCAACACTTCCACGCAAGACCTGAAACCACAACACTCCTAGAAGAAAACGTGGTCTTAGCGATGCCATTGGTGGACGTGACGCTGAAAACAAAGGGAAATCAAGAAAAGTGAAAATAAGTAAGGGGGACTACATCAAACTAAAACACTTCTGCACAGCACAGGAGCCCAACAGAATGAAAAGACAACCTACTCAGTGAGAGATCATATTTACAAGTGATTTATGTGATAAGAGGCTAACTTTCAAAAGCACACAGAACTCAGCAAAACAAACAAAAGCTCGAATTTTAAAAAATAGGCAGAAAATGCAGATGTTTCTCCCAAGAAGACATGCAGATAGCCAACAGGCATATAAAAAGGTGCTCGACATCCCTAATCATCAGAGAAATGCAAATCAAAACGACGGTGAGGTTCCGCCTCACTCTGGTCAGAACAGCTATTACCAAAAAGTCAGGAAATTAGGGTTGGCAAGGATGGGGGGAAAGGGGAACCCTTGTGCACTGTTGCCCGGAGTATAAATTGGGGCGGCCACTGTGGAAAATAGAATTACCATACAATGCAGCAGTTCCACTTCTAGGTATGTATCCAAAGAAAATAAAAACACAAACTAGAGAAGACATCTGCGCCCCCATATTCCCTGAAGCATCATTTACAGCAGCTGAGAGACGGAGACAATGTAACTGTCCAGAGATGGATGACTGGGCGAGGAAATTGTTTTGTGCACACACATGAGCACACACACCCACACACACACACCCACACACAGTGGAATGTTATTCATCCAGAAAAAGAAGGAAATGTGGCCATTTGCAACATGAATAGACCTCGAGGGCATTATGCTAAGTGAAATAAGTCAGACAGAGAAAGAAATACCATATGGTGCCACTTACATGTGGGATCTTATAAAAAACAAACCCCAGCAACAAACCCTGACCTCATTAGATACAGAGAACAGATAGGTGGTTGCCCAACATCAGGGTGGGGGCAGCGGGGGAGAGTAGGTGAAATTGGTAATGTGCAGCATGGTGACTGTACTTAATAATGCTGTATATAGTAAAAAAAACAAAACAAAACAATTTTTGACTAGTTTTATATTTACCGAAAATTTGCAAAGCTATGTAGAATTACCATGAACCTCACAGGTCCCCTACTATTATTAACATCTTACATGAGTATGATACATTCCTTCCAATGAAGGAACCAGTACTGATACATTATTACTGACTAAATCAGTCAACCATGGTTGGCTATGAGTTCCTTCATTTTCCCCTAATGTCCATTTTCTGCCCCAGGATCCCACTGGACATCTAGTTGCCAAGTCTCCTAAGGCCGTGAGAGTTTGTCCGACTCCCTTTGCTCTCGACGGCCTTGGCGGTTTTAAGGAAGGCTGGCAGGCATTCTACAGGATGTCCCTACGAAAATGTTCTGGTGCTTCTCTCAGGGGTGGGGACAGGAGACCACAGTGGCGAAGCACCTTTCTCATCACCTCCCCGGGGTGATACCAGACGGCCCTGTCGGGGTTGACCTTGAAAATCTGGTGGGGGTGTTTGTCAGGGGTCTTCCCTGCAGTTGCTCCCCCAGCGCACACTGCACTTTCCGCAGGGAAGTCACCAGGCCCAGCCCACACCCAAGTGGGGAGAAAGTTCTGCCCTGAGTATCTCCTCAAACTTTGCCCAGTATCCTATCTGTCCCAGCGGTACAGCCCCTGCCACGTGGTCGTGGTCTTCCGCCTCCAGCTCCGGCCCCTGCCCCCCTGCCCGGAGTCCCCCAGCCTCTCCGATACCGCCCCCCACAGAGTATCTCTGGCCCATCCCACCACAGTAACTGCCTCCTTTCTCCTTTTCCTTCACCTCTCACCTCCAGCCCCTCCACACCCACCCCCACTCAGCACGCCACCC